>PVKV010004349.1:0-31114 GCA_004027835.1 Alouatta palliata | reverse complement strand
CAGCAGCTCTTCAGGCTGCCCAAACTCGCCACTTTGGAATCACTTTAGCAGCAGCAATCTTCCTTTGAAAGCAATTGTCTGCAGATTTTGAACTTGTTTCTTCGTGCCCAGTAGGTGGGGGAGCCTTCAGAAAAGAATCCTGACTTGGTGGTTCACGCAGAGCAGTGACATTTGGCAGTGTTTCCCGGCAGTCGAGTCTTTGAGGCTGTCCTCATGCTGCTCAGCGGGCACACCTAGAGCAAGAGGTGGCCAGGGATGGTGGACAGGTCTAGGCTCCAAGGCCTAAGGGCAAGTCCCATTCTTCCTTAAAAGGTCTTTAGAAGTACCGTCAGCAAATGTCACCCCCTCTGCATTCACGTCACGCTGTACAGGGAATGCTGAACAGAGACAGATCTAAACTTAGGAGTCAGGCTTCTTCTCCATGGAGATGTGGATCTGCACAGACAACGTGTCCAAGGGGTATTTCCCTGCTGTTTCAAGGATGGCTGCACGCTGCAGCCTCTTCCTGTTCTCCTTGCCTCCAGGAAGGACTGTGTCTCTTTGAGTTAGTGAAGTAATCAATGTTTCAAAAAAGCATTCAGGAGCTGCTGGTTGTAAGTGATCACTGGGAAATAGTATTTCCCTCACTTGTAGCCATCTGCTTCTCTTTTTGGTTCTGAAACATTATAGAACCTTGGAAGATGGCTCTGGCTCAGAGTCTCAGCAGGGATGCGCAGTGCTCTTGGTCTGTCACTCCCCGACCAGCACGAGCCAGGCTGCGGTAATTCTGCGTTTGTGTGTCTGGGATCGTGGTTTCTAAATCTGCCCTAGGCTCCTCCAGTCCTAGCTGTGGAAAGTCGCCCTCAGAGGGTGAGGTGGGTGGCGCGCCTCTGTGTGAGTGGCCCCCTCCTTCACAGTGACTTTGTGCCTACTGAATCCCAGACTCTCGGAGACTGAAAGGGTTACAGGAGGTCGTGCGTCTCATGTCGCCACTTCATAGTTGAGCACGTGGCCACCTGCTTTGCTCAGTGGCTGCCCTAGAGGAGTAATGGCCTGAAACAAGGAAAAGGTCTTGGATACATCTTGTGTGACTAGGGAAAAATGCAGCCACGTTGCAGTCCTGATAAAATACTCTGTCAGTATCATGCCATAAAATGACATGTTAATTTTCGGTAATAGATTTTCTAATAGTTCTATAGTCCTTTAGATGCTAAACTCTTTAAGTATCTACATTTTCTAAGCCCATCATTCTTTCTCCAATAGGTTATCTTAGTTATAGTATACACTCTGGAGGTGACTTGACCTGTCATTGTGAACAACTGTGGCTCCTGGATGACCCAGGACCTAGGCCAGCCGGTACCTACCCCAGAGTGTTGCAGAATTGCACTCGACCTCTCCCTCTGTGCAGAGGCATGAAAGTTTCCGGAGCAGGTGCAGTTACACAACCTCCAGGCAACATCACACGATCCCTCAAAAAAATAATCATCAAGCCCAGGATGCAGCATCTGTCTCGTGCTTGGCATAGGGTGGTGGTCTGACGTACACTTACTGAATTTGAATAAGAACATGCTCAGATCAGTGATTATCGCTGGCGCCTTATCAATGCCCTGTGGCTTTTTATCATTAGTCCGCGTCTTCTTGTTCGGTGTGGAAATGAGAGCAGCTTCATTCTTGCTCTCACTGGTTCCCAGTTTGTTTCCACGATTGGTGCAGGGTCAGGTCCACTGCCAACTGGCTGTGTTGAAGCACTGGGAACAACACAGACATTCTGATCCTAAATTGTGCTTTGAATGCCATGTGCTCTCTTACAACAGAAATCCTCATTCTCTAGTTTCTGTATTCTTTACTTTCACATCATTTCGTTTTTTAGCATTCCTTCATAATTCATTGCTCAAATCTACTTTTTTCTCAATTTATTTGCTTTGGTCATTTTTCATCATGGCACTTTAATTTCTTAGGCAAACATTTTCAACGTTCTCCTGTTTTCTCAAGGGTGTCTGTTTTCTCCCCAAATACGATCCTGTTTAAGGACTGGATTTAGGATAACTACTTAGAGATTAAAAATCACAGGGTGTATGGATAAGGCTGGAGTGATCTGGGACCAAAGGTATGGGTGACAAAGTGGAGTATCTAAGCAATTCCTGGGATTGGTGTCTTTAAAAAAAAGAATAATAATGCATTTACTTATTTTAGAGACAGGGTCTCACTGTGTTTCCCAGGCTAGACTTGAACTCCTGGGCTCAAAGGATCCTCCCACCTCAGCCTCCTAAATAGCTGGGACTGCAGGCATGAGGGAACACACTCAGCTCAGCTCACTATCTTTATTTTTTTATTTTTTGGAGACGGAGTCCCATTCTATCCTTCAGGCTGGATTTCAGTGCTGCAATCTCGGCTCACTGCAACCTCTACCTCCTGGGTTCAAGTGATTCTCCTGCCTCAGCCTCCCGAGTAGCTAGGATTGCAGGTGTGTACAGCCACCACGCCTGGCTAATTTTTGTATTTTCAGTAGAGACTGGGTTTTTTCATGTTGACCAGGATGATCTCGAACTCCCGAACTCAAGTGATCTGCCCACCTCGGCCTCCCAAAGTTCTGGGATTACAGGCATGAGCCACTGCACCCAGCCTAGGTCACTATCTTTTAATCAGTAGAGTTTCTTTAATTACTTTTTAACTCCATGAATCCCAAGCTTTGATTTGTGTTTTCCAAACAAATTGTTTTTATAAATAACAATTTTTATTTACAATAAACAGACATCTAAGCTTGCTGTCAAGGCTTCTGATCAACATGAGATGACCACTGTGTAGCAAACCCACGAACCCTAACCCATTAGGCTTTGGCTACAGAATGTGGAAATAAGTTGGGTTACTACATGTGTGTAATCCTAGGGGTTCAGGACACAGGCTGGGAGGTTCCCTAGAGTGGTGGGTTGTGCAGGTAACTCATGCTCTAGTCCTCTGTAACCGGCTAGAAGGAAGAAATTATGTCCTTTAGGCTAATAAAATTCCTCCAAACCAAACACAGCACCTACTATAAAGACACAAGATACTTTTAGAATAATAAGAAGTTTATTTGTTGAGAAATTCTTTAATGAGATAGCATAAGTATCCAAGAGGTCATTTGCTAGCAGGTTTCTTAAAGGTATGATAAAGAAGAGGACATTTCCAGATAGTCACAGCAGCTGCAATAGCTCCTCTCTGTTGTTAAACAGTGGGATATCTTGTATAAGATTTTCGATTGACAATCAATCAGTCCCCATCAATCATTTATGAACCCATCAGTAAAAACTCAAACCCTCTGCTAGGTACAATAGCTATTAAAAGAGAGAGAGGCAATTTCTATGTCCAGAGGGGCTTTTAACCGGCTCTGGAAAGCAAGATGTGTGCAGATGAGTCACGCAGTGCATCGTGGAATGGAAAGGGAGGGACTCACATGGGAACCAGAGGAACTACAAAGGGAGGCTGTGGGGACTGGTAGGCAAGACCTGGAAATAACACGTGAGTAGGCAGCGAAGCTTTCCATTCATCCTCCATGCATTTCAGTTCTTGAAAACCATTTTACCATTTTTGATGCAATTACACAGCTTGGTGGCACACTCTCCTTTCTCAGCATTCTTGAAAATGGTACGTGGGCCAAGCCATCTTATTGAGAAGTTACCTTAAACCATTTGATGAACCAAAAATATTTTGGAATACCCATCTTTGACATTAAGTAGGCAAATTACATAGAAACACAGAGGTTTTCTCAGTCACATTTTTCTGAGAAATCACAGCTTGAGTTCGTGTGAAGCCAGAGAAGCACTGTTGGGGCCTCTGGTACCATGGCTCAGCTCCCATGGGCTTCACATGACCACAGAGCATCCAGCAGGTGCAGGCTCTGAGGCATCAGCCAGCACCATTGTCTCCTGAGTCTTGTGCCTCTGCCTCGGTTTCGGTGTTGTCAGAACCAGGATTGGGCAGTTCTGGGTGACGCCCAGGTGTGACTGCTGATGTGAAGCGTGGATGAGGTTCACTGAGATAAGTGAGCCATGGACTTTGGCTTCTAGTGCAGAGCACACCATCACTCAGCACGTGAACCTAGTTCCAAAGCGTGTGTGTGCATGTGTACCTGGCATATGTGCACATGTGTATGTGTATGCATGTGCTTTGGTGCATGTTGATGTACGTGTGTATCTGTGTATTGTGTACACATAGGTGCATATCTTTGTGTATATGCATGTTGTATGTGCACGTTTAATGTGAACGTATGTGTGGTCATGTGTACATGTGTTCACATACATGTGTGTTCATGTGTTATGTGCAAGAATGTGTGCGTGTGTGTATAAGTGGGTTCATGTTTGTGCAATGTGTGTAGTGTGTACACCCATACACGTGTGTGCATGTGTACATGGTGTTTAAGCATGTTTGCATGTGTGTTCATGCATGGATGTGTGTTTGTGTGTATTGTATGCAAGAATGTGTGCATATGTGTATAAGTGGGTTCATGTTTGTCCAGTGATGTACACCTATACACGTGTGTGCATGTGTTCATGGTGTTTAAGCATGTTTGCATGTGCGTTTGTGTGTCTTGTGTGCAAGAATGTGTGCATGTGTATATTGGGTTCCTGTTTATGCCTGTGTGTAGTTTGTGCACATATACACGTGTGTGCACGTGTACATTGTGTTTAAGCATGTTTGCATGTGTGTTTGTGCATGCATGTGTTGTGTCTTTGTGTAGGTGGATTGTAGGGAGGCTGCTGGGCTGCTGTGAAGACAAAAGCTGAAGAGAACTCGGCAGAGCAACCCAGATGGGGAGGTGGTGCCTGCAAAGGAAGGCTGGCGTGCCTGGACTCATGTTGTAACGGCCAATCCATCAGCTGGGCTGGGCACAGCCATCACACTGGGCAGCTGTGAGGTTAAAACAGAAAGTCTGGACTGTAAGGGGGCTGAGAATTGAGATGCATGTATGAGATGAGTCACAAATGCTGAGTAATGTGTGTGAGAACACAAGCACAGCACCACTGAGAACTAAAGAGATTTCAGGGTAGTTACAGGTGGAGGGAGGGCATCAGATCTACCTGGAAATTAAATATGTTTCAAGTGCATTAAATACTGTGGGCCACAGATGCCTTTTCTCCGTCCCTACTCTTTTATAAATCAAGTAAAGTTCTTGTCAAATACTTTTCTCACTCTAAAGCTCACAACATATCTTGCAAAAAGTATTTTAAATTCCATCCCAAAGCCGGGGTGAAGAGGGAGCCTGTGCACCAGGCGCTGCCAGCCTTTCTTAGCTCTGACCTTCTCTGTCTTCCTTCCCCAGCCGCTGGGGGTTTTCTTACTGATGGAGATGGGTCTGTGTTCATCCAGCTATGCCTTGCTCTCTGCCTCTGTCCTGTCCCCTGAGCCACCTCAGGGAGGCAGGGTCCCCCACCTGTTTGAGTGCCCGGTACTGCGCTGTCATTTGCAAGTTCCTCCTGTGACTGAACTCCAAATGGCACTGGGACTGCTGATTCCACCCACTGGACACCCCATGTTCTTGCTTTTGGGGTTTCTGAAACAGCCCCAAAACTCTGGCCATCTTGATTTTGTTCCCGTTGTTTCTCGGGATCCCCTCCTCCTGTGATTTGCAGCCCCAGCCTTATGGACCAGAAAGCCTCTGCTCTTCCGCCCCACACTCGGATTGGACCTTCTTCAGCACAGCCAGCGGCCAAGGCTTCCTCCCTGGGGCTCAGTGGAGCCAGACAGATACTGCATCCAAATTCTTCCAGTTGGTTCCAGTCTGTTCCAGTCATGCCCGTGAGCCTCTAAAGCTCCTGGGTGAGAGACGTAGCAGCTGACTGCACTTCCCACTCAATTTGGAGGGACTCCAGCCTCCCCAGCAATAATAAGATCAAGGGCACCATCGAGGAGGCCACTGCTGAAACGCCGAATGCCCACCACTCTCAGATCAGGTGGGACTGGCAGGCCAGCACGGGTTCCTGAACACTTGGTTCTCAATGCTGGCCACAGCCACACACTCTGGAATCTGCTCCCCTTCCTGCCTCAAGCCCCTCTCCCATGTGGTCCAGACACCATTCTCCACAGAGACTACCCCAAAACCCAGCCCTCTCGTGCTTGCAGAACGGCACAACCCTTTCTCATAGCATCACTCCCGCTTAACCAAAGGGCTTTTGTTAATGACCAAGTCATAGTTAACTGATCTGTGTTCAACATATTTTATTTCTAATAAAACTTAAAAATATCCCCACACATGCATTGCCTATTAAAGAGCCTCTTCCAGGTATACTTCCCTATGTATCAGTTAAGTTGATAATTTCTTCCCATTCTTGCACAATAAATTTCCTTCCCAATCAGCTGTGTCCAGCAGTAACAATAATCCATGTAGAGACATGCAACCTCTGAAAAAATGACTGATTTGATTAAAATTAGGACCTATGGAAGTGGAGTTCTGCCTATTTTAGAGGCAAGTAAATGCCTGTGAGTCCAGTGACCGACATCCTGTTTGAGGTTTCTAATCACGAGGAAGATTTAAACAATGCAGAAGAAATGATCAGGAATAGGGAGATAATAAATAGAATTACTTATTGACTGAGAACAATTACCAGGAGAAAGCCCAAGAAGCAAAGATGAACAGAGAAGATGCTGACTGTTCGCTTGTTTGGAAAGGCCTAATCACCAAAGGAGGAGAGGAATTATGAGGAGTAATGACCGAGCGGGCAGGACTCCTGGGGGTCAGGAACGGGTGCATGTGAGGGAAATGATGAGAGGCCTGGGCAGCTTCCCAGCAAAAGTTTTTGAAGCACTGTTTTATTTTCTCTCTCCCCTTCACCATCCCCAAATTTTAGTTGTGACTATCTCTGGGTACATGGCTTCTGACAAGCAGTGTATACAAACTAATGTAAGTTTACTTTTAAAACCCTAGCCATTTTCTGGAACTTAAATATCAAAGAGAAAATGTCCATATATGATGTTAGTTGAGCTTTGTCTCAGTGGGATTTGTGCTGATTCCATTTCTTTTTCTTTTCTGTTTTTCTTAAGGGGTCAGTTTTAGAATTGGGAGTGTAAGATATGACTATACAGCACAGGCTGGTTTTTTTAAACATAGAAGTATCTGCCTTTAAATGAGAACTGAAAACAGAGCTTCTTGGAGGCCACGTACTAGTGGCAGTGATCTTAGCGCTGTGTAAGCTTTCTTTGAACTCCTTTTTTAAAAACAGCCTCCATACCCAGTGGTGTACTCATTAAGATCTACTCTCTGGCAGCAAAACTTACTCACTGAAGAGTGTGTTTTCTTTTCTGAGTTGAACTGTTCCAATCTGAGTATTCTGAATAAGGAGAATGGTCGAGAATGAGTGATGCCATTTGGGCTTAAAAATAAGTGTGCCTAAAAGCTAAGATTGTTTTCATACATTGTTCAGATATTGACTCAAATAGCAATTTTTTAAAAAAAAATATAGGTATCCAGGACTTGCAAAAGCCGTGTGCAACTTAGGGGGAGATGAAGTGGTGAAGACCTGGTTTCCCCCGAAGCTTTCACAGCCCAGCCTTTTCACTGTGTGGCCAGGGGGAAGGGCAGTGGCAGATGGGAATGGTGGGGCTGGGGATGCTGCCCCGGAGGCCACTGGCCTGGAAGCTGGTCAAGTGGAGGACCGCAGGAGATGAGATCGGTAAACAGCAGTAAGCCATGCGGATAAGAACAGAGGAGTGGATTTTAAGGGGGATGTCCTAAAATGCTGCTAATCCAGTTTCAGATCCACAGGCAACAAGAGGTGCAGGTGAGAGGGCAGCCCAGAGGGAAGGAAGGAGGAGGGTGGTGTTGAGCCAGCTGAGTGTGGAGCCTGCCACCCAGGGCACCGTGCTGTGCTAGAGCCCAGGCATCCAGTCCTCCTGACAAACCCTGCAGCGCCTGGTTTGGGGCCAAACGTCCTTCCTGTGGGAGAGCAGGTGGACCCTGGGCAGCAATCCAAGCCCATCCAGAGTGGTGGCTGAGTGCAGAGCAAATGGAGCTCACCTCTACAGAGACGTTTCCCTTCACTGCCATGGTCACGTCATAAACAGTGAGGCTTGCAGAGGACTTGAGAGCTCCTTCAATACAATCTTCCATCCACTGAACTAGAATAGAAAACTAAGAAGAGCTCCGCTAAGTTCTCTGTTGGAAAAATGGGGACTTCAGGTGCTTGTGTGAGATATTCAAGTTAAAAAAATTTATTTGAGAAGTACATTCTCATTATTAAAATTTAAGAAAGTACAGAGAAGGAAATTTTAATAGCCTACACCTGTAACACTAAGATACATTAACTTAGAAATGTGTGCAATGTCGTGATGGATTCTTTTCTATGCAATGTTTATGTCTGTCCACAAAAAGCATTCCCTCATTTATTTGCATGGCTAGTACATTTTATGTAAAGTTCCACACATTTCTTAACATTTCACTTAATACCTCTATAAACATTTTCCATCAGATAAAAATTTTTCAAAACAGTAATTTTAATGGCTATATAACATTTCACTGCATTTATATATCATTTGTTTTTAACTATTTCTTCATTTTGTATTCACGTATTTTCAATAATTTCCATTATAATAATACCATCATGAATATCTTTGTACATGAATATTTATATTTTTAATGATTTCCTTAGTCTAGTTTCCTAAAAACTAAAATTCCTACATCTAAAGGTCAGTGTGTATATGATTTCATTGACGAATTTTTTCCCTGAAGCTTTTGTCAATTAACCCATGAATAGTGTTTGCAAGTGCCCCTTGGCCCAGACCTTCAACAATATGGACTCTGATTGGAAGTTTCTAAGTTTCACTTCAGAATTGCAGCCCCGAGTTTAATATTAAAAACACTCCTACTGCACCTATGAAATTGCCTATAAATTATCTTAGTTTCTTTTCAGCTTTGATTTCTAGAATTGTATGACACTGATGACAAATGATATAATATCCATGAAGAAGGTTTTATGACCTCTTTCATTATATCCAACAATCATAAAGGCAAATTCACAGTAGAGAGCCGAGAAATGTTATCTGAAAATTAACTAAAATGCTTCTTTTGTCAATAGAATGATTTGGGCTTCATTTCATTCCTTGATTTCCTGTATATTGTTTATTATAAGAAGAAGAAATGCCTGCCATACAAAATGCTCCATGCAGGTAGAACCAGGGATCTAAAGAAACTTGAGGAGGGTTCTGATTCATCACCACCTTCTTTTTTTTTTTTTTTTTTTTTCCTGAGACAGGCTCTTGCTCTTCACTGAGGTATAACCTTGGCTCACTATAACCTCCACCTCCAGGGGCTCAAGCGATCTTCCCACCTCAGCCTCCTGAGTAGCTGGGACCCCAGGCACACACCACTGGGCCCAGCTAATTTTTAAACTTTTTTGTAGAGACAAGATCGCACTGTATTGCCCGGGCTGGTCTTGGACTCCTGGGCTCAAACAATCCTAGGATTACAGGCGGGAGCTACCACACCCAGCCCCACCTTCTTTTTGATGGAAGCTGAGCACAGAAGTTGAACTTATTGGGGAACCTAACGACATGCCCTTCTTTAAAGGCAGAAGTTCTATCCACATGAAATGCCCTCCACCCATCCCTCCCAGCTGTCACCATCATCCTTCCTATTGGCTCCAGGAGAAAGACACCTTCCCTGTGCCTGCAAACATCAGTCCCACGGGCCCTCTTTGGTCCTCCTGCCCACCTTCTTTGACTCCGCGCAACACCCATGGGCCAGACCCTTTTCCTTCTTGACACTTCTTGGTGGCACAGTGCACTTCAGCCATTGTGCCCGTTTCCTTCTCTTCTAGCTGGAATTCTCTACTCCCTTACGTGGCGCTGATGCCCAGAGGCCCCCTGTGCTTGTGTCTGTGGCTTAGATAGTCCCCTGGCCTTCGTGAGCTCTAAGTTCACTCTTGAATTTGGACATTTTAAGGTGACTTTTATTCTTAGCCCTCTGTAAGAGTTTCTGATCTCCCCATAGCAATCAGTGTAGTTATTTTCACCCAGGGTGTTGGCCCTGGTTGCTTCGATTTTAAAGTGATCTCTCATTGTGCTGAGGAGAATTCATTAAAGTAAATGACTGTTTTCTTCTGTCATGTCGCATTAAAATATGGAGAGAACTGGGTGTAGGGGGCAGTCAGGCTGGCTCTGAGACACACGAGCAGCCATGGGTCTCCTGGACAGCTGGAACACTGATCAGGGAGGAGACATTGAAAATAAGAATTGCCTTTATATATGTGTGTATGAATATACACACGTACATCATGTACATATATGTGTGCATGTGTACGTGTGTGCATGTGAAGATGGATAGGTGATAGACACATCCGTGATTTATGGATAGGTAGATGACAGATATTAGTAAATAACTGATAGATGGTAGGTAGGTTGATAGTTTATAGCTGATGGATAGATGGATGATGGATGATTGATGATAGTAGGTAGATTATAGATAATGACAGATGATGGATGGTTGATAGATGATTGATAGGTAATAGGTAGATAGTAGATAGATAATAGATAGATGGTTGATAGATGATTGATAGATGGTAGATAAGTAGATAAAAATAATGGATGATATATAAATGGATGGATGATAGATGATGGATAGTAGATTATAGATAGATTAGGAAGATAGTAGTTACAGATGATAGATAAATGGATGATGGATGGATGGTAGATGATTGATGTTGGATGGGTAGATAGGAGATAGAGATGGTCGGTAAATAAATGGATGACGGATGGATTGATGATAGATAGTTGATAGATGGTAGATAAAGTAGACAGTACATAGATAATAGATGGATAGATGGATGAATGATAGATGATAGAGAGATGAGAGAGAGAGGATGATAGACTGAGCATCATAACTTCACTGAATCGTACCAGTTGGATTCAAAAGTCAGCAGACTGAAACGTCGGATTTCATCTCGCAATCAGAAATACTGTATTCTGCAACAAAAGTTAAACAAGTGGGCAGGAAAAGGGCAGGTATTACAGAAGCTGGGCCTCTCAGCATGGGTGCAGAGCAGGAGAAATGGGGCCGAGACTCTACCAGAAGCCTCTGGAGCCCAGCATCCTCTCTACGTCTCCTCTAAGTTGGCGTTGTCATTGTCACGATGGGTGGAGGCTGGATGTTGTGAAGGCAAAGGCATATGATGCTTTCTTGCTTCTGCTGTTTGATGACTCCCTTACTCGTTCCCTCTGCAGTGGCTGAGGGCCAATGGTCAGTTTCTCTGCCCAAAGTGCCCTGACCATGCTGGGTGTCCGTGCTCCCCAGACCTAGGTCTGCAGGATGACAAGGACCCCATAGCAGGAACTCCTCTGTCTCTTCCCTGAGCATGATCTTCTATGCTGCCTGACTATGGTGCTGGCCCCCCTCTGATACGGAGATTCATGGGAAATTGCCAGGACATTTTATGTGGTGATGCGGGCTGCAGCCCAGTTCAAAATGCTTAGGGTAAGTAACCAAAAGTCCCAGTGTGAGCGTGAGGCATGGCTGGACCCAGATGCTCAGCACCATCTGGAAATTTGTCTCCATCTTCAAGTCTGCTGTCTGCGTGGGCTTCATTTCTAGGCTGGTTTCTCTGCATGGCAGCCGCAAAGCTCAGGGCTTGCATGACGCAGCCCGTACATCCCCAGAGACGACTTTCCCTCAAGACTTGTAGCAAAGTTTTGGTATAACATGCTGGTCTTGCTGGGGTCAAGGGCCCATCTTGCACCAATCTCAGGGGCCAGGGGATGAAGAACTCTCCTAGGGTAGTCTCAGGTTCTGTGCCTCCCCTGAAAACACAAGGTGGGAGCCTCCCCATCAAATTACCGCTCAGAGTGTCAGGGAAGAATGACTTCCCAGAGAAAAACCAAGGTGCCTTATGAAGAAGAGGGAGGACAGTGAAGATCCCCTGCTCTGTTCCCTAGGACAGCTGTACTTAGGTTTTACTACACGGTCCTCTGAAAACACTTCTCTGGTTAGTGCTGTACCTCTCTCAAGCCTCTTCCCTTGGATAAAGAACTAGCATGTTTACTAGCCACACGTGCCGCTGTGCTGTGGCGGCAGCACCTCCTAATGTGGGACAAAGACGGGAGAAAATATCTGGAAGATACAAAAATGCACATGTAATCAGTTATACAGCAAACAGCTGTGGGAACAGCAGCTCTGCTTGGAGGGTGGGGTGGTGAAAGGTTTCAGACTTGATAGCATTTGGATTGGGCTTTGAAGTATCCCCAGGAGCTCACCAGATAGACAAGTGGTGTTTGGACATTGTATGCAGAAGGAAACGCAATCTGAGAAGGTGCAGCCCTAAGTGCATGTGTCACAGAAGTGAGAAGACGCCGCGTCAACTGGAATAATGCTTGTGAGCGTGGGCCTTGATCCCTTTGTGAGCAATAAAATGACTTTTGTGAATAAATTTGAAAAATGCTAAATTAGATCATAGGATATGTTTGCAGGGGTAGGGAGAGAGGAGAGCATTGAAGCTGGGGAAGTGGAGGACTGGTGATGGTGAAGCCTTGGAGTTCTAGCTTCACCCACAGGACGTGAGGAGCCATGTCCGCATCACCTGCACCAGCAGGCTCCTGTGAAGGCAGCAATGTCCAGGCTCAGTCATTTCCTTTCTTAGCAGGCTGGGCCTTGGTTTTTTGCAAGTGCTGTGCTCAAAGGTTAGATGGACAGGAAGAAAACATTGAACACATGTGGTCATGTCTATCAGGAAGCATGGACCAAGGCCAGT
This sequence comes from Alouatta palliata, assembly GCA_004027835.1. NCBI lineage: Eukaryota > Metazoa > Chordata > Mammalia > Primates > Atelidae > Alouatta > Alouatta palliata. The sequence goes on along the minus strand of PVKV010004349.1, from coordinate 18,428 downwards.
GGTTTGAACCACACTCACTTTTCATTGTGTTCAGAGGGGATGGGAAACCTCCCCTAAGAAGGAGATGGACATTTGCCGATTGAGAGCTGGGACCACACAGGTTCCTCCAGAGGCGCGGGCTGGTGACTTTGCAGTAACTTCCACAGGCCCTCAGCACCCTCATCTGTACAATGGGTGTTGGGCTAGCCATGGCACCACAGGAAGGGCCAGCAAGGCACACCTCCTTGTCTATTGCCCAGGCACACATGGGCATCAATGACAGGCCAGGCATCTCTTGGTGCCTGAGCAGAGTTGCAGCCTCCCTTGGTTGAGGTTGGAAAAGGGGAGGCATGTGCAAATGTTGGAGCGTTGGGATGCCTTACGTGAGTGAGATCCCTGTCCTTGGACACTTATTCTGGGGTCACAGAATTAATTCCCCAGGACTGGGTGTCACAAGGAGCTCACTCCTGTGGCTGAAAATACACCAACACCTCCTTTCCTGGAACATTTCTCTCCTGGCATGGGGCAGTTCTCATGCCAGAACACCTTGGGCCATAAAGAACCTTTAGGACTGAGCGTGTCTGTTTCCTTTGAGCTTTTAAGAAAAAGGATATGCAGAGGTGGATTGAGAAAAAAATACAGGCTATTTCTGGCGTTCATTCTGAATGCCAGCTGACTCGGCCAGTTTTTGGATTGTATGCCAGCCTCTTTCTGCAGGGTGCAATCCCAGTGCCTTTGAGTTCAATCGGTCCTGTAAATTGCTGTCCCTATTCTTGTAGCATGTTTTCCCCTGCACGAGGCATTTGTGAACTCCGTTAGCACTGAGATACTTTTAAATGCAGAAGCAGTGGTGAAGGGAGCAGCACGTCCCAGCTGTAGGGCACTGGCCTTCTTCGAGATAAAACCCCACCCTGGCACCAACGACATGGGAACTCTTCTGTGTCTTTTCACCTGAGAGCTCTTCAATTAACTGACCATGACACCTGTATAGCTGCTGTAAGACCCACTCAGGGAGAGCCTGGCCCAGCCATCCCTTCTTTGTGGTCACAGCATGAATACCCTGGGACATCCTTTCCCTCACTGTCCCCTGGCAGTGCTTCCTGACCACCGGGGCCTTTGTCCCACCACCCAGCTGTGCCGCCCCTCTGGCCATGTACCTCTCCAGCTCAGAACTCTGTTTTCTCCCTGATGTTTGGAAACCGGGTTCCAGCCCTGTAGCACCATCTACACAGCCTCCACCACAGCTCTGGTGAGCCTCGTGGCCAGCTCCTGGTGACAGTGTGTGCCTCCCTGCTCCGAGAAGGTCTCCCTCTCCTCTCCGTCTGCCCTGTATGTACGGAGACATCTTTCAGGACCACCCCAGAGGAGAGTGGCCTCTCTCCTCAACCCCAAGACGGTGGCCTCTCATGTGGCTCTCACTCATCTGACTCGCATGGTTGACCTGAGGGTAGGTGACGCCCACAGGCCCACATCTGCCAGCCTGTGTCTGGCTGGGGACGTCTCCCTCTCATTTGTCCTTGCTTGCTGCATGACGTTGGCAAGTGCTGGCCTCTTTGAGACCCTCAGTTTTCACACCTAAGAAATAGAAAGACGGTGTCTGCCCCGCCGAAGAGCTGAGGTAGCATGTGAGAAAATGCCTTATGAACCACAGCGTGAGCAGCACGCAGCATGCTGTGAACACCACTATCATGAGTTCCTCGTGGGCAGGGTTAACCGCCAAGCGTCTCACACCTGCCGCAGGGCTTGTCATGACCACATGCAAATGAAGGCCGTCAAGCGTGTTTGATCATTGATATGTTTCTTTATTTTTTTTTAGTTTTAGGACATAACAAGTCTATTTTTAGCAGCTCTAGAGGCCAAAACTTTGTTAGCACTCAGCAGTTGTACATTCTTCGAGAGTAGGTTTTGTGCTTTAAAAAAGTCTGCATCCTCTACCATTTACAGGTGTTCTGTACATATTTGGTGTATGAGTTGCTCAGGAAGGAAGAAAAATGTGCCCTTTTTATTTTTTAAAAAGATAGCTCGGTACTAGCTTGCCTGCATTCCTTCTCTGTATTTAGAAACAAACCCACAGAAATGAAGGTAAAGGAAGCCTCCAAAGATAAGGCAGGAAAAATGAGGACAGAAAACAAACTCCCTTTAGAGAATTTATGTGGGGGCTACCATAGGCATCGCCGCTCTGCAGTCTGTCAGCCAGAGGCCCCTAATGCTGCACCACAGCCTGGGCAGCTTCACCAACAGGAATGTGCTCTCCCAGTGTCCTGGAGGGTGGCAGTGCCAGAGCAAGGTGTGGCAGGGCTGGTCCTCCTGAGGCGTCTCCCTGGCTTGCAGACATCTTCTCTCGAGCCCTCACATGGTCTTCCCACTGCATACGCAAACCTGACACCCTCCCATTCCCTCACGTGGTCCTCCCACTGCATACGCAAACCTGACGTCCTCCCATTCCTTCACATGGTCCTCCCACTGCATACGCAAACCTGACGTCCTCCCATTCCTTCACGTGGTCCTCTCACTGCATACGCAAACCTGACGTCCTCCCATTCCTTCACGTGGTCCTCCCACTGCACTCTCATTCCTGACATCCTCATTTCCCTCACGTGGTAGTCCCTCTGCACTCTCATTCCTGACGTCCTCCTTTCCCTCACGTGGTAGTCCCTCTGCACTCTCATCCCTGACGTCCTCCCCAGCCCTCATGTGGTCCTCCCTCTGCACTCTCATCCCTGACGTCCTCCCGAGCCCTCACGTGGTCCTCCCTCTGCACTCTCATTCCTGACGTCCTCCCGAGCCCTCACGTGGTCCTCCCTCTGCACTCTCATCCCTGACATCCTCATTTCCCTCACGTGGTCCTCCCTCTGCACTCTCATTCCTGATGTCCTCCTGAGCCCTCACATAGCTCTCCCTCTTCACATACATCCATGACGTCCCTTCGCCTTCTCCTGGGGTCACCAGTCCCATTGGATCAGGACTTGCCACTGTGGTCTCACCCAACCTTCATAACATGTTTGAAGACCCTGTCTCCAAAGACAGCCACGTTAAGGGTTACAGTTTCAACACAGGACTTTGGCAGGACACAGTTCAGTGGATCACACAGTCCAAAGACGTCAGGCTTCTAAAGATGAGTGTGGCATTGTGGACCTCTGTCGGTAGAGACACTTTTGAGAGAATCTGGTGTCCACATGTCGATACTCTATTAAGTTCACATCAGGGAGTCGTCCATTTCAGAAGGATAAGAGCTTTTCTGGTGTTGACGTGTGGCTGGCCATCTGCTCTGGGGATGCCAAGGCCGCTCTGCACGGGTGTCCATCCTCTTGTGGATGCCCTAAGTGAGCTTGTGTGCATGTGTGTGTGTGTGTATGTGTGCGCGCGTGTGTGCACAGGAGTGGGATAGCGGCCCTGGGGGCAGGAGTCAGAAAAGGAAAGGAAGAAGGATGAAGGAGAGATTAATATTAGCACTCATTATCATTACCATGGATACACCGTAATTAGAGCAACTTCTGATTCAGAACTGTGGGGGCCTTGAATGCCAATCTCTAGAGGAAAATAATAGCGACTCTGGAGGAGGGTGGAGAAATGAGGACAGAACTTAGAGGGGACAGATGAATAATACGCAGACATTAACGCCCCTTGGGTTGCTTCCTGTAATTGTGGAAATGAACTCATTTGCATTCTTGTGTCATTGTCTTAGATATCTTGAAAACAAACAGCGTGCTTTCCATTTTGTCATTTAAATGTGTACTTGCCTTTCTCAGGTTTTTGTGTGTTTCTTCTGTAAAACTTAAAACATATCCTAAATTACCTGGCCCTCCTCTTATTCTCCAATTTTCCTGCTGTTTTATGGCTTCAAAGTTTCTCTTGCACTGAACTATCTTCACCTTTGCTCAGCACTAGATGAAACAGCAGCCTATGAAGGCTTTGGCCTTGCACTGTCTTTTTAACACCTCTGCCTCTAATGTTAGGGCTTTGGTGCGCCAACCTCCCTCGCACGTACTTGAGGGAAATGTGTCTCCATGTGTGCACATCATGTGGTGGTTTCTCCCCCGAGAAGAGGACGCTGTCGGGTGCCACATGCAGGACTCTCGAGTGTTGTGGGAGACAGGGCTCGTGCATGGTGCCTGTTAGACTTCCAGATTGGTGCTCACTCTTATTCGTGAAGCTGGCTTCCTTTCGATCTTCTACATACCATCCACTGGGGAAAAAACACAATTACACAGACTAGAAACTCCTTGGAAGTTGAAATCTAATTTTTCTCTAGAGTTCTTTTTTCAGAAGCAGCCCTTTCAGAACTGGGAGCCAAAGGGCTGTGATTGTGCAGTCTGAGGCCAAGAATGTGTCCAGCTACAGAAATCTGAACTCTGCCACTGGGGTTACTGTTAACAGGGAGGGTCCCACAGCTGCCTATGCCACTCCTCCTTTGCCCCTCCTCGGGACAGAGGGAGTTGAAGACAGAGCATCTGCCCTATGAGATTGGGTGTGCACGCCCCGAGAGCAAGCAACGCTTTCCTCCAAGTGACTCTTGGATGCGGTTTCACAGCTGACTTGAATTCAAGCTGTGAGCTAGCACAGTGCCAGGCATTGCAGGGTGGGCAGTGGACAAGGCACAGAATTTGCCATCCAGGAGTTTGTACCAAACCCAAGAAGCAAAGACCCACGTGAGAAATAGTGTAGAATAAGGTAGTGTTTGATAAAACCAGAAGTGTAGCTCATACAACAGGGCTCTAACACAAACCAGGATAAGCCAGAACGTGTGAAGAAAGGCTTAGAAAAAGGTGACAGTGATGAAAACAACAGCCAGCGTTTACTAAATGCCTCGCATGACCAGGTATTCCACATTCATTAATGAGATCTTTCCATAACCCAGTTATCAACCCATCAGTATGCAAATACGCCACTCTCCATTCAAAACCAAAGCAAACAAAAAGCGGCAGATGACCCGACTTTCCTAGCTGGTGCTCATGCGCATTCTTCCCCTCTGTTCCTGTAACCCCCAAACAGCTGCCGTCCCTTCTCCATTTAACCCCTTCTCACTCTGTCCGTTGCCTCCAACTCTAGGGTTCAATAGGAACTGCTCTTAATATTAAGTTTCCATTAATGTCCGTTTTGCAAAGTCCAATCAAAACCTCACGCTTCACCTTCTTTGTCTTCTCAACAGTATTTGGACACTTTTTTTTTTTTTTGAGACAGGGTCTTGCTCTGTCACCCAGGCTGCAGTGCAGTGCTGCGATCATAGCTCACTGCAGCCTCAACCTCCCCGGCTCCAGCCATCCTCCCATCTCAGCCTTCTGAGTAGCTGGGACGACAGGTGTGCACCACCATGCCTGGCTTTTTTTTTTTTTTTTTTTTTTTTTTGTAGAGAAGAAGTCTCACTTGAACACTTTTGCTAAGCTTTTTAGAAACTAACATTTGAAATACTTGTCTGTGAACAGTTTTTCAGTTGGCTTCCAAGGCACCGCGTTTCTGACTTTCCTTCTGTCTCCTTGCTGCAGAGCTGGACCCTTCTCTCCCGGCCTGTACATTTTGGGACGCTCCCGTATACAGTCCTGCCTCTCCTTCCTCCCTCCCCAGACCATGTCACGCTGTCTCAGGAGTCATGATGCTGTGGATTCACAGATTTATATACTCAGCGCTGTTCTCTGGGCTCACATATCCAACTTCCTGTAGGACATCTCCACTTGGAAGTCTGGTTCAAAACAGAACTTTTGACTTCTCTCCCTGCTCTGTCTGTGACTGTAGAAAGTGATGCTGCATTTACTGGGCTGCTAATGTCCCAGACTTAGGAATTTTCTTTAAACCCACACCTCTGCACCCAGCGAGACCCACTGCCTCTACACTCAACACACATTCCAAACCCGACAGGTGTGGGTCGCCCCATCACTACACTGGGCCCAAGCGTTACTGTCCCTCACACAGGAGCTTGGTAGCCCCATGCTACCCGGCTAGTACTGCCTCCCTGCCCCCACTCTCCACACTGCAGCCTGAGCCCTATGTGAAAGACAAATACAATTATAGCATTCCCTTGTTCAAAGCTCAGCAATGAAATCCTGTCACCTCATAAAAAAAGCCCCTGCTCCTAACTGTTGTCCACAGATCTGGGTGGCCTGTCCTCCCAGGTAACCTCTGCTTTCCTCTCTGCCATCCCTGCAGCCGAGACCACGTCCAGCATGGAGCAGTTACCAAGGCCATGTCGTCTCCTAAATTATGTCTACTCCACTGTCGGGTAGATTGAAGCTTGAAGAGCTGGAGTAATGTAAGTGCTTCCACAGTTCTCGTGAGTGGCTGAATTTGAGCCCAGGTCATCTGACCCCAAGGCAGCATAGATGCAACGCCTGCCTCACGCAGGGCCCCTTTGTGGTGGCTGGGAAACCTCGGCCATCTCTCAACTGTTGGAGAAATAGAAGCTGGCGTTCATGCGCAGGGAACCAGCAACAAATGTGAAGAGCAAAGGGACAGAAGGGGCCAGTGGAATTAAGAAAAGGCGAGCTTTATAGGACCAGAGTTGGAACACAGTGTGCTGAGCGGAGCTTCGGGAGCAGAGGGCGTCTGTTGGGGGTTACAGGACCTGAGTGCACCCAGAGCCCTGGGAAGCTGTGGACGGCCTGCAGCCAGGGAGCGGCCTGCAGCCAGGGAGCGGCCAGGTACTCCGAGCTCACTGTTTATTCCATCAACAGGCACACCAGGGGTTTCCACAGAAATAATAGATCCGCCCTATAAAGTCTGTGGAAAAAGAAAAAAGCTACATGTTTTTGTGTCTGTCGGCAAGAAAATATGCTTCATCTCACATTTTAAGTTGAAATGTGTGGCACTTCTTTCTCTTAAAAAACGTTCTGTTTTCAAATCAATAAACATCCTATAAAAAAGCAATAAGAAATTCTTACTGACTTAACGTTCAGTCTGTCTGGATCATTAGACCTCAGAATACACGCTACCCAAAATCCTTCCAACCCAGCATCTGACCCAAGAATTGAAGCACAGTACGGAACCTGTTTGAATGAATTTCGGACTGTATTTTCTTTGCTCTGTGTGTGTGTGTGTGTTTTATGTATATATAATCTATACATATAAATTTTATATATTTCTACTTCTTGAGTGATATTTTATTGAAAGGGGGTACTTTTTATTCTAGACTCCAATTTCTTTATGAAGAGACTAGAGAATGCCCCTTTCCCCTGTGGTTTTAATAACCATATTCTGCCTTTAACCGAAAGGAGCCTCTCACAATTGGCCGTAGCTAGAATACTTAGAGCTTGCTGTCTGCCATGTCCTCCGTGGAAACTCTTTGTCCTTGAGAATTATCAGTGCTTCAGAGGTGACATCGTTTTCCATACGAACAGATGTGTGTTACGTCTTCAATCTACCAGAAAACTTTAGCTGAAAATCATGTTTTTTCCTCTAAGAATGTTGGAAACTGAATTAAAATTCATAAAGATGATAAATACGCATATAAAAAGATGCTCAACATGATATGTTACCAGGGAAATGCAAATTAAAATGTCAGCAAGACACTGCCATACCCTTATTAGAGGGGCTGAAATCTAGACTCTGACGGCACCAAATGCTGGCAAAGATGTGGAGCAGCAGAAACTCTCATCCATTCCAAAGTGGGAATGCAAAACAGTGTAGCCATTTTGGAAGACAGTTTGGCAGTTTCTTATAAAACTAAACATTTTACCATGAAATCCAGCAATCATGCTACCTGGTACTTAACCAAATAAACTGAAAACATATGTGCATGCAAAAACCTGCACACAGATGTTTATAGCAGCTTTATTCGTAACTGCCAAAACTTGAAAACAACCAAGACACCCTTCAGTAGTTGAAAGGATAAACTGGTGCATCAGACAGTGGAATATTATTCACAGCTAAACAGAAATGAGCTGTCAAGCCATGGCAAGGCATGAAGGAAGCTTAAATGCATGTCCTTAAGGGAAAGGAGTATGTACCCTGAAAAGGGTACATACTTGTGTGATTCTGGAACAGGCTAAATTATGGAATCAGTAAAAGGGCCAGTGGTTGTCAGGGGTTAGCTGGGAGGGAGGGATGAAGAGGTGGAACACAGAGGATTTTTAGGGCCGTGAGACTACCCTGCATGATGCTGTCATTGTGGATAGACATCATTATACCTGTTCAAACCTATAGAATTAACACCCAAAGTGAACCCTAATGTAAACGATGGACTCTGAGTGACAAAGATGTCTACTCGGCCTCATTGATTGTCACAAATGCAATTCTCTGTGGGGAACATTGATAGTGGGGAGGCTGTGTGAGGGGAGGAGGTAACAGGAACTCTCTGTACTTTCCACTTAATTTTACTGTTCTAAAAAATAAAGTCTATTTTAAAGGAAAAAAATCCATTAAAAATAGTTATTGATTCATGACAACTGTGCTTTCTTGATCGCTACCAGATATTTCTCCTAATAGGCAACTGAGAAATATGTGAAAGCTGAAAAATCTCTCCAGGACAGCACTTCAGTGAACCATTTAGTGAACAAAGTGTTCCTGGACACAGACAGCTCTGCGGAGGATTTCACGCCCCTCACAGAAGTTGGCTGTTCCTGCAGGGCTGGACATGCCCGCCGTGTGTGATGCCCTGCTGTGTTGGCCTGCGGAGAAGAGGACAGATCCCAGCCAACACCAGGCATCCTCACCTCTGGGGCTCTCTCTGGGTTTGTCTAAAGTCTGGGTGGCTGTTCTCCCTCTGAGACAGTGCCTTGACAACATGAGCTATTCTTGAGTGCAGCTTGGGGATGTCATCCAGCATGCACTGTGGCCCCAGGCCCTAGCACAGAGTTTAGGGGTAAGATTCAGATCCTAAGAAAGGACTAGAAGAAACATCCTAGCCAGAAGGATGAGGGCTGCAGCCACCGACCAGTCCTGAGTGTGTCGTTATTTGAAAGTGTCCAACACCGAGGGAAAGAAAGACAAGAGACGACTTCACAGCTGAGGACATGGAAGCCCTGAGACATCAAGGGTCACATGCGGTGGTGTCGGAGGCAGGCCCTGGAGGGGCTGGGGGAACAAACAGGAGACAGTAGGTGCACACTGACTCCTGGGCCTAGGTGGCCTGGTGGGACCTGGGTGCTCTTCAGGGACCTCCCTGTTTTTATGAGACTGATGTGTTAGGGGTGTCCTGTGTAAACAAACTGGGAGGGCACTGGGAACTCTGGGATCAGGGCCAGTTTTTCACAGCCATTACCTGGCGGGGCAGCTGTGGGGTCTTCCCTAGCCCCTCCTGTTGTGGGTTGGTCTGAGCCCATCCACCATGGCCACTGCTGGCGCCTGGAATTCACCTCAGGGGTGTGTTTTGTTGTTTTTTTCTTTTCTTTCTCTTTTTGCTTGCTTGCTTTATTTTTGTCATAAGTCTCAGCCTTTTTAAAGACCACTTTATTGAGATATGATTGGCATATAAAAAGTTGTACTGGTTAGTCCTGTTGCTACTTTCCAAGGCCACTGTCTTCTCACATCGAAGAGTTTCCGAAATCAGCTGACTCACTGTATGCCCCAACTCCATGCCATCCATGTAAAGAACGCCGTGACCACACTGCCTTTCAATTGTCTACTGCTGCAGATCCAGCTTTCAGCTCTTTCTTGCTCTGTGGTTCTGCAGGAGACATGACTGAAGTCGCTGTGGCAGAGAGTTGGTTAGAACAGGGGAATGCAGGAGGCAGGGTTGTCCTGGGAGGAAGTGGTCAGTTGCTGGACTGATTAGAAATTGGATTTTACGTTAGCTTTGATCCAAGAGTTGAGATTCACAGGGCAATCTCCGCAGACCACTTTCCACTGTGAAGCCTGAGATGAAGTGAAGATTACTGGACAAAGAAAATTGGAAAATGCCTGATATGCAGCCCATTTGGAAGGTGCGGAGTTTGGAGATCCCTAGAAACCAGACGATGAAGAGCATGGCTTCTCAGGCAAGGTGCTTCCTCCTGACCTGCAGTGGCCCTGGTGCACTCAGGAGACTGCAATGACCTCACACCCCTCCTCAACACCAGTGTGACCCCACCCAGACTCCCACAGCCTCAGACTTGGAGTAGGGGTTGGGGAGAGGTGTTAGAGTGACAGGGAAGAGAACACATGGCCTGTGCTTGAATGTGGAATGTGAACTCTGTAACAGACAGCATCTACAGTAAGGCTCTTTCCAGCAAAAACACCAAGGCTGGGACAGCTTGCTCTTGTGCCTAATGGAGAGACTTCTGTCTGAAGACTGGAGAAAGAGCTCCAGTGAGATTTACCGTGAGGTACTGGTTCACACAATCGTGAAAGCTGCAAAGTCCCACAGCCTGGCATCTGCAAGGTGAAGATCCAGGAAAGCCCGTGACTTCGTTCAAAGACTCAAGAGCTGGAAAGTCGAGGGCAAGAGAAGACTGCTGTTCCAGCCCCACCATCTGGCAGAGAGGGAATTCAACCTTATGAGGCCAGCCCATGATCTTCACTCAGTCCACTGATTCAAATGCTCATGTCCTCCAGAAGCGTCCTCAGAGACACACTCGGAAATTATGCTTTAACAGCCATCTGGGCGTCTCATGGCCCAGTTCTATGAGTTATTAGAATGAATACATCCTCATTTAAATTCCATAATAGAATATGTAAAGTAAAACTTTATTTGTCTTAAATATATCTTTCATGTAAATATACCTATTATAGAAAAGTTACATCATTTCATAGTATTTTGTGGTCTCAATTCAGTCCAACGTAATGTAACTATAAAAAATGTATTGAAACCTTAGGTTACAGGGAAGGAAAAGTAAGACAGGTGCAGCCTTGACTTGCAATGAGTTTACAAATTACTATGGGAAGAAATAGATGTGCACAGACGGCCATGATACGGGCAATGCTTGTCAGAGTATTCTGAGGAAGGTCTTTCCAAAACAGCTCTGATTATGAAAAATGTCCAAGGTCTCTGCACTGTCTGCAGGAGAAGACCTAACCCCTGTAGAACTTCCTGCAGAGCCATTTGCTGTCGAATTTGTTTTCCTTCTCCATCTTCTGTTTTCTCCTAACCTACAATCGGGACCCTTTAGGTTTTAGTCATACCCAGCCACTCACAGATCTCTCAAAAATCTGTAGCCTAGAATTCTTGTTTTCTTTTCTACACCGAGCATACATCAAAACTTACTTAAACGTCAACTCCATGCTCAGCGTCCCCTGCTTCTCCAGGCAGGGTTTGTCTTTTCCTCTCTGGCACTTCCTGGACACATTGTATGCACCTATTATAAATCTCAATATAAAATCACGAGGATTCATTTACTCATCCGCGTTCCTTGGCTGAAGAATCCTTGGGCCGGGGCCACTCTACTTACCCTGCAGTTCCCTGAAGAGCCTGGATGCACCCTGAAGCTGTGAGGCGGGGGAGTGGGGTGAGTGCACAGGTGACACGGCCTCAGGAGAAACCTTGTTTCTCTCTCTTATGTTGTTCATCATGAAGGCATTCAGAACTTTCCTCTTGGCTTCACCTGTCAGAATAGCGCCCTAATCTTGTTCGTTTTTCCTAAAATACCAGTGCACGGAATAATGGCCCCCAAAGGTCCCAAATGGCCCCCTACATCCTAATTCGCAGAATCTGTGAATAAGCTATCTCACTTGGAAAAGGGGCTTTGCAGATATGACTAAGTTATGGATCTTGAGATGGAGATTATCTGGTTATCTGGGTTGGTCACACAGGTCCATATAGGGGGAGGCAGGAGAAAGATGTGAGGGTGCAAGCAGAGGTCACAGGTGGCAACTGAAGGTGCTGCCCTGCTGGTCCTGAGGATGGAGGACAGGACGGGCATGAGCTCAGGAAGACAGGCCCCTCTGGAAACTGGAAAAGGCTGGGAACAGATTTGCCCCCAAGCTTCCAGAGGCATGCAGTCCTGCTCACACCTTGATTTCAGGATGTTTCACCTCCAGAACTGTAAAAAAATTAAATGGTTTAAACCACAAAGTGTGTGGCAGCTTTTACAGCAGCTGCAGGGGCTAACCCAGCACTCACATCTTTCCTCTTCCAAGCTGCTCTCCAGAGTTCCTGCTCTCAGGGTTCCATGGCCGACACCGGGCACAGTACTTCTGTGAGGGGGAGGAATAGTGAGCATATTTGCTTTATGGTTAGAAGAGTTCTTATTTCATAATGTTGGTGGCAAAACAATGTCAAAAGTACAGTACAGTGAAGAACTTTTGGAGAAGATGAGATTTCTAGAGAATTCTGGGTACCAGAAAGTCACACTGAATTTGAGTTGGAGGAATGACTATATTGGGCACAATTTACAATGATGTATTCTTTTCCATTGGATGCATAGGAATCTATACTTCATAGAGCTTTGTGGAGCTACACATAACATGCATCTGATCTTTTCTACAATTAGCCCTGTTCTGTTTCCTCAGAGAATTAAAAGCACATTTAAGAGGAATTCTGGGGAGGTGGTAGCAATGTTCTGTTGCTTTTGCATTTCCCAAGATTCTCCCAGAAACATACAAATACTAGAGTTTAGAGCAAAACTAAGGACCCATTGACATACATTCAACAAAACCAGGGACTAAGTACTACCATGAACCCCACATATGGCAGAGCAGAGACAAACACCATGACTCAAAGCTCTGCGTTGAAGCAAGTTGGGAAAGGAAATGTGCTTCCGAAAGCCCCACAAACAGGAGCACCTCAAGATGCCAAAAGGAATTCACGGGGAAGTGAGGTTTAAGCAGAGGGCCTGGCCCAGGAGCCCTGAAGGACACAGTTTGCAGCTCCAAAGGGAGCATGAGTGGAATGGGATCCCACAGTCATCAAGCCATCTGCTCCCTAGACCCCTGTACCGAGCACATCCTTGCCCTGCAGAAAAGCTGCCAGGAACAGACTCAGATCCAAATCGAGCAGAAGCCGGGCACTCGCAACACAGCAAAGGGAGGAAACTCCACATCAGGCTGGCAAGGGGGATGCTGGTTCTGAACGCACAAGGGCAAGCTGTCACTGTGGAAACAGCAACAGAAACTCTGGAGCTGTGGTGCTCGGGAAGCTATCCCGGCCTCCTGCTCTGTCTTTCATGTTCAGGAAAGAAGAAAACAACCACGGGAAAATCCACACAAGCATTGTTAAATCCCCACCCACAATAAAAGCAAGTCAGGAAAATACAGACTTTCCTGAATATTAAAAAGAAATCACTGTGTTAACAACTGTAACAATAATGATGAAAGGGAACAAGTTTAAACAACATTAAGTTAGACCACCTGGAGGCAGGTGGGCATTTATATGCTGGGTGGTTTAAGTGACTATTATTTTCACATCCTTGAAAATCAAACTTTTTTACATGCTAGAAAGGCAATTGTTGTGCAATCAATGAAGTTAACTAAAAACACTGTATTCCTGAATTTGAATCACTCAATATGAAATGACTAGTTCTAGCTAAAAATAAGAACTAAAAGCAGGCACCAAATCCAGATCAGTAAACACCTCGTGAGTAGACTGTGGTCACTTGTGGCCTCTCTCAGCAAACAACCTGTGGCTTCTGGAGAAATGGGGGGCTCCATGCCTGAGCCAGGCATGTCCCAGCTGCGCCTACAACAGCATAGCACACCCGAAGGAACAGACTTATCAGAGACTCCAGAACTTACCTCCAAAGGCTCAACCCAAATAAGCCCCCCTGGCCAATGATGCAAGAATGTGAGCATCAGCTGTATTGAAACACATCAACTGCTTATGAGTTAGTAGTGATACTAAGACAAAGTAAAACAAAGAGCCCAAAATGTGAACCGGACCTCAAGGTAAACAACTAGTCAATGAGGGACTTTTTTTCTTTAATAAAAATTTGGAATTGAAATATAGTCATTTCACAGCTCCACTAAATTGGTAAGTCTAGGCAATAGTCTTCAGCGGCTGCTCACACCACAGGGAGAGGCCGCCAGATACCACCTGCTGCTGGTGGACATTGCTTGCCCGGCGCGAGGAGATCAGTAATAGCCACTCCTGCTGCGTGTGCAGACACAACACAGGGCTTCATGGGCAAAACTTGTCAGAGGGAAGTGACGGATGCTCACTCCTCCACAGTATGGGCTGGACGCAGAAGTTTTGGTGCACCATGTTTGGGAGAGGTCCTGGCTGTCAGGCTGGTGTGTGTGACACTCTTGCAGGGTAGAGCCAGCTCTGCCCTTGCCATGTACCATCTTTTTGGGTGAGCCTCAGAGGTGGGGTTTCTCTGCATCATGGGTGACCTGTCCAAGGAGTTCCAGGCCAGGAGCCTGAAGAGGGAATGGACATCTAGAGGGGGGCTCTGCTCACCACCGTCTGGGCTGCTTTCTCACCATGCTGGGTGCTGCAAGTCTGAGATGAAGGTACCGGCAGGGTGGGTTCTTGTGGTGCTGGGTTCATAGACCGTCCTTCTGGCTGTGTCCTCACCTGAAGGACAGAGGGCTGTGGTCACCTCCTCTTCTTTTGACACCAATCCAGTTATGGGACCTCATCTAACCCTAGAGACCTCCCAGAGGCCCCACCTGCTAATACCATCCCACTGGGGGTTAGGGCTTCAACATAGGAATTTAGGGGGAGGGGAGAGACACAAATATTTGGTCCATGACAGGGCCCAGGACAGCTGTGCCCACCTGGGATGCCAACATCACCTAAAGACCCTAAGGCTCTTGAGGGCAGCCGGGTCCAGCTGAGCTTGCCCACTGCTGAGCTCCCAACAGGAGGAAAGGAGCCTCCACATCCACATGCATTTTCCATTATTTGGCAAGAAATAAAATAGAAAGTGGACCTGACACTGGTCAAGCCTCTAGATCCAAGTACAGGAGATGGTGAAATGTGTTAAATGACTCATGGGAGTGCTATGGGAAATCAGAAGATTCCGTATCTTCAGGACAAAAGGAGAGGAAGGGTCAACTTTTAGGTTGGAAGAAATGCAAGAGACACCCCAACTAATCATGGATGAGACCCTCTGATTCAAGCCGAAAAACTGCAAGTATGATTGGGAAGCATTTGAGGAAATGAAAGCGTGGATGCTTTGTTTCTCTGTTGCTATGTAACATGCCACCCCAAACACGGAGGCCTAAAATAACATCCATTTTATTTGCTCCCATTTCTGTAGGCCAGGGGGCGTGTACGTTTTATTCTGTCTTTTGCATATATTGGTAAATTTCCATAATAAAACAAAAAGCAAAATAAATAGTACAAAGCCACACACACAGACACATCTGGAAGGGAACAGGAATAGACCTCGTCCTGCAGGGCTGAGTGCTGCAGAATTCTAAGCCATGTCACTGGTAGACCAGAACTGTATGTGCCTCCTGTGACACTGGGTGTGTGCCACTCTGCAGCATCAAAAGCATTCTCAGTTCTACCAAAACCCTCACCAAAGAGGCCTTCTCTCTGACTCAACCCTACCCAGAAGCTGAGCCGCCAGAGGTATGTGTGTTTTCTGCATGCTTTATACACCCAGGGTGCTTTATCTATTTTGATTTTAAATGTGGAAGAGCCTGAGAGTCCATTTCAGCAAATCGCTTCTGGTGAGAGGGCAGCTATTCGCATGTTCCTTGGGGGCAGTGGCTTGTGGACTCCCAGAGGGTGTCTGGAGTCCGTCGCACAGTAACCCCACACAGAGCTAACGGTTCCTGCAGCCACCTGGGCAATGCTGCTGCCTCTAGGCCCAGCGGCCTCTTCCCTGTCCTGCTTCTTCCGGTCTGTTCTGTGCCCTACTCTTCTCTCTCCACACTCACTGAAGATCAAAGAGGGTCTGACCTTTACTCCCTGGGTGAATTCTGCAGCAAAGGAGCAGGTGGGGTTACCCTTATCTTTCTCCAGGCACCGCTGAAGCCAGACTTGCAACTGGCCTAGGCTGTCCCCTGCTGACAGAGGCATCCAGGAGGCCAGGAAAGCCCTGTGCATTGGTGTTCCTCCTACAGGTGGCCGAGTCTGCCTCCCCCACTCCCCATTTCCCTTCATCCTTACCCTGTCCCCAATATCCAGTCCCAAAGCAGCCCTGCTGATTCTTCTGCCAAAGCCATCTCTCAACTGAACCAGGCCAAGATCATGGGGAGTTTTCCCCATACGGGCCACCATTTGTTAATGAGGCCTCATTTAGCCCAAATCTTCCCAAATGTATGGGACACTCCAAAGGCAGTGTCAGTATAGATGGTTCCTAGTTGGTTCTCTAAATATTTTAAAGCCGGACTGAGAGCAAATAATTCACAAGCCTGAGCAGACCAACTCTTCAAAGTTTACTTTCTTGTTTAAGAAAAATTCATAGTGTTAGAAATAGTAGTTTGTTTTAAACACTTTCTTCAAAAGCCTTCTTGTCTTTTTGCTAGAAGCCCTATCCTATGTAGCTGTTAGACATTCTTACAGGCACGTAGTACATTCTATGTCCTTGTACTTTAACCAAGGTATCTGTGCTGGACATGCTCACAGGCAGGTTCCCAGCTCACAGCCTATGCCCCTTCCTTATTTGGCTTCCTCTTTTTTTTTTTTTTTTTTTTTTTTTTGCTCTCCAGTGCTTTTACCTGTTTAGAAAAGTTTCATGTTATTAGCCAATCAGGTTTCAGTTTAGACGGTGAAGTGTGTCTCCAGCCACCGGAGATCAGACACAGCACTAAGGACAACCCCAAATGCGTAAGAAACAAACATGTCTGCTTTCCTTTGTTGGCTGTACTCTTGTGGCAAGTACTTGATAACAGAAATACCCTTTCTGCAGGAAGTAGAAAGAACTGCTTTGCTAAGAGATCCTTTGTCCCAGTTCTAATTTTTGTTTGCGGCACCAAAAAGAAAAATTTTATACATAACAAACACCTTCCAACAGGGCAGCCTCTCAGTGCTTCTTTCTGAACTTCAGGGGGGGCGAGCATACTCCCTCCTGCAGTGGCTTCCCCTGCTTTTCCCTCTGCCTTTCCCGACCTTCCCATTTTGCCAGCCTCCCTGGGACTCTAATCGGCTGGAAGGAGCAAGCCCCTGAGCCATGCGCTGTGTCACAGGCCCATTGCTCCGTGAGCTTTTCTGGTCTATGTAGTCACCATATGTGGCCTTTCTTGCCACTCATATACATTTTCCTGAAAGCCAGACCCATGCCACATGTCTCAGAGCCCCGGGCCCATGTCGCCAAGGTTACTGTCCCATAGGCATTTGCCGAATGATCCCAAACCTGCCTATGGCCCGATTCTGCTGCTGGTGTTTCCTTGGAGCAGGATTCATGAGTTCCTCTCCTGTGTGAGAGTTTGGCAGCCTTTCTGAAGGGAGGAAGAGACTGCAGAGCCTTCCTGGACGGAGGACTGACTCCCGCAGTGTGGGTTTTATGCATGTGCAGGCCACAAGAACAGGCACTGGGAGGCAGGCAGGCCTCCATGCCAAGCCTCTGCCCCACAGGGGGCATCCAGTCATTGACATAACGAGAGCCCCAATAGTGAGGGGGCAGAACTGGGGTGGGGCTGTGGGATCCAGAAGCTGTGTTAAGTCAGAGCCAAAGAATGAGGCACACTATCACTCTGAGGAACAAACACCCCAAATTTTCATGGGCCATTCATGGGCAGCCCCCGCCCCCAAGATTCATGAACCCATGGAACAGCACATTATCCCTGCTTCTCCTGACCTCTCCGTGAAAGACCAGCTCTCCTGGATCCTGGGGCAACTGGACCGCAAGGGTACCCCCCTGGGGAATGGATTTATTTTTCATCAGCAGAAATATAGTGGCTCCTCAGGTTCAGTTGCTGAAGTGATCAAGCATTCCTTCTACAGAAAAACCAAGCCCCAAGAAGTGGCCTTTAATTAACCCCTCTAGTCATTCCAAACTAAAAATTTAAAAGTGCTTATTGGGGGAAAAAAAGTGCTCATTGGTTTAAGTGCATGCTATGTGCTTTAAAATAAGAGCTGGCTGCGTCTCCTAGGAGGAAGTAACTCTCAGTGGCCGGTGGCAGCCGCAGGTCTCTGGTGCGGTGACCTCAGGGCAGCCCGGTGCTGAGACTGGCTGTGTTCCAGTCTCCGACTGGTACCTGAAGGCGGCAGATGGGAACCCGTGCTCTCCTGATCTTGAGAGCCGGGAGGTCAGGAGCCCTGTGGGCTGAGTAATCCTCTGAAGTGCTCGCTGGCCTGGAAAGAATGAGTTTTTCAGGCTTAATCTGCTATGACACGTAGTTGGAAAATGTAATTTGCTGTGTAAACAAGCAGCAGCCTGGCCATTCTGCTGGCAGCTGCCACTGCCTCAGGCATCTTCCCAGAGCTGCCTTCCTGCACGGCTCCACCCCCTTGTTATCCCAGGCCCCTGAAAGATTGCACGCTGGGAAAAGCCTCACGTCTGCACAGAAAGTGCATTTTTTTTTTTTTTTTTTTTTTTTTTGAGACGGAGTTTCGCTCTTGTTACCCAGGCTGGAGTGCAATGGCGCGATCTTGGCTCACCGCAACCTCCGCCTCCTGGGTTCAAGCAATTCTCCTGCCTCAGCCTCCCGAGTAGCTGGGACTACAGGCACGTGCCACCATGCCCAGCTAATTTTTGTATTTTTAGTAGAGA
>PVKV010004348.1:82857-129434 GCA_004027835.1 Alouatta palliata | reverse complement strand
GCTCACCGCAACCTCCGCCTCCTGGGTTCAAGCAATTCTCCTGCCTCAGCCTCCCAAGTAGCTGGGACTACAGGCACGTGCCACCATGCCCAGCTAATTTTTGTATTTTTAGTAGAGACGGGGTTTCACCATGTTGACCAGGATGGTCTCGATCTCTTAACCTCGTGATCCACCCGCCTCGGCCTCCCAAAGTGCTGGGATTACAGGCGTGAGCCACCGCGCCTGGCCACTTCCATGTTTTGTATAACTACTCACAATAATCAAAACGGGGGAAAAATGAAATGTCCATCAACAAATAAATATGGAAAATGGTGTGTATACATACAATAGAATGTTATTCAGCCTTTAAAAAGGAAATTTTATAGTATGTGACAACATAAATTAACTTTGAGAATATTATAATAAAATAAGCCAGGTGAAAATGGCAAATACTGCATAATTGCACATATGTGATGTCTCTAAAACAACAAAATTCAGAGAATCTAAGAGTGGAATCGTGATTGCAGGAGTTCTGATGAGAGAAAAATGGAAAATTATTAGTCAAAAGACATAAAGTTTCACTTAAGGAAGATGAATAAGCCCTTGAGATCTCCTGTACAGCATTGTTTCTGTAGTCAAAAATGAATTGTCCACTTAAAAAGTTAAGTGGACAGATTCTTACCACAATATATATTCAAACAAACAAAAAAGAACACAATCCCATTTATAGTGGCACCAAAAATAATAGTAATAAATAAACTTAATTATGGAAGCAAAAACATTATATCCTGAAAACTGTGAAACATCACAAAAAATAAGACACAAATAAACGGAAAAGCATTCTGTGTTCAAGAATTAAAAGCGTAGTCTCTTCAACAGATGGTTTTGGGAAAAATGGATATCTACATGGCATTGGGAAAAGTAGATATCCAGGTGTAAAAAAATAAAATTGGACCCATATCGTAAAACATACAAAAAATACAACTCAAAATAAATTTAAGACTTAAGACAGAAAACTAAATTTCCTAGAAGAAAACATGGGTGAAGACTTTAATGGCATTGGTGTTGGCCTTAATTTATTGAATATGACACCAAAAGTACATGCGACAAAAGGAAAAGTAGGTAAGGGAAAACTACATTCAACTTAAAAGTTCTGCACAGCAAAGGACACAAAAGTTGCCTCGTGAAAAGGCAACTTTTGAGTGGCAGAATATATTTGCAAACCATATATATAACAAAAAGTTAATATCCAAAATATACAGAGACTCAATTCAATAGCAAGAAAGCAAATAACCTAGTAAAAGAATGAGCAAAAGACCTGTATGAAATAATAAGAAATATAAATATTAGTCTATTCACCCAGTCCCTGGAACAGAGCTCTTAAATCCCTTGTAATTTACTGAGTGATGGGATTCTAAGAGCATCTTTTATTCTAACATTTGGCCTATGCCCCAGTTCTGAGTCTGAAATACATATTCCCTTGTAGATTGGGAGCTGGGAAAATCTTTTGTTCTAACATTTGATCTTTGACTTCCGGTTTCTGACACAGAGCTGCTAAAAATCTTTGAGATTTCCTAGGTGATTGGAGCATCTTTTGTTTTAATTAGATGACTTTTGGTGAGTTCCTAGGTAGCCTTAAGAGGGGGGTTGGTTGCCAAGGAAACCACTCCTGTAATTAGAGGATTAAAATTTCCAGCCCTACTCTCTAACCTCTAGGGAGGGCACAAAGTTGATTTGATTACGAATGGCTAATAATGTAATCAATCATGCTTACATAATGAAGCCTCCATAAAAACTCAAATGGACAAGAATAGAATGAACTTTCAGATAACTGAACATGTGGATATTCCTGGAGAGTGGCATGTGGGAGAGGGTGTGAAAGCTTCATGCTCCTTGTCTCATACCTTGTGCTAGGCATCTCTTCTATCTAGCTGTTCATTTGTATCTTTTGTAATGTATTTTGAAATAAATGGCTAAATGTAAGTCACACATTTCCCTGAGTTCTGTAAGAACCTCTGGCAACTTAATTGAACCCAAGATGGGGTTATGGTAACACTGATTTATAGAAAATCAGAAATGTAGATGACAACCTACTACGTGTGATCAGCATTAGAAGTATAGGGAGGGGCAGTCTTGTGGAACTGAGCCTTTAATCTGTGGAATCTGATGATATCTCCAGGTAGATAGTATAATAATTGAATTGAATTAAAGGACACCCATCTGGTGTCTTTGGAGAATTGTTTGCTTAGTGTGAGGGGGAAAAACCACACATCTGATGTCTGAAGTGTTGTATTGCTTAGATAGTGAGAGCAGGAAATGTACTTTGTTTTTTTTGTTTGGTTTTAAAAAATATTGTATCTCTTTAAATAGGCATGTCTCAAAAGAAGACATACATATAGCCAATAGGTCTATTAAATAATGCTAAACATCACTAATGTGAAAGGAAAAGAAATTTTGGGACCCCAAAATGACTAAGCTAAAGGGGAAAGTCAACCTGGGAACTGCTTATGGCAAACCTGCCTCTCATGCTATTCAGTCATCCCTCTGAGGCTCACCTGACACAAATGCATATCTGACTGGTTCCTTTCTGCTATTGTTTATGTAAAAATGCAGATTCACTGAGCCAGGCTAAATTGTGTATTCAGTGGAAGGCTGATCGAGGACTCAAAAGAATGCAACCCTTTTGTCTCTTATCTGCTTCTAACCTGGAAGCCCTCACTTTAAGTTGTCCTGCCTTACTGGACTGAACCAATGTACATCTTACATATACCAATTGATGTTTTATGTCTCTCTAACATGTATAAAAGCAAACTATATCTCCAACCACCTCGAGCACATTTCAGAGTCTGTCACTGATGTGTTCTTAACCTTGGAAAGATAAACTTTCTAAATTGACTGAGACCTGTCTCAGATATTTGCAGTTCACATTAATTATCAGATAAATGCAAATTAAGCCCACAATGAGATATTACTTTATATCTGTTAGTATGGCTCTACCAAAAAAAAAAAAAAAAAAGGAATAACAAGCCTTGACGAGAATATAGAGAAAAGAGAACTCTTGCTCACTGTTGGTGGTAATGTGAATTAATAGGGCTGTTTCGGGAAGTAGTATGAAAGTTTCTCAAAAAAGTAAAAACAAAACTACCAGATAATCCAGTAATCTCACTTCTGGGTATATATCCAAATATACTGAAATCAACTTGTTAAAGGGATATCTGCACTCTCATGTTCATTGTAGCATTATTCACAATAGCCAAGATATGCAGTCAACCTAAGTCCCAACAACAGATGAATGGATGCAGAAAGTGGGGTATATATACAATGAAATAGCATTTTGCCTTTCTTTTAAAAAAAGACCTTAGTATCTTTTTTTAAGATGATACAATCGTAAACTTACTTGTAAGACAGATGTTCCACAATAAGAGAGGAAAGTCAAAACAATTAGAAGCTACTACCTCTATTTAGCTCATTGATCAAAGACAGCATGTCACTGTGAGACAAGAAGGCCATTGTCCCTATCCCCAGATTTGGACTAGTGGCACAGAGATCCTGCCAGGGAGAGAGGCAAATCACAAAAACAGAGATCTCTGAAGCTCTTTTCAAGGCAAGAGATTTTATTGGAAACAAAGTGTGAGGAAATTCAAGGCTAAAAGGACTTGACAATGATGGGAAATTTTATGATAAACAATTAATAAGCATAATGGCATCTTCATGAAAACAAGCTAAACCGTAGGTCAGTTAGTTTATCAGAGAGGCAACTAAGAAGAGCCCACATGAAACACCAAAGAACATTAGGTTAAGGTAATTATGTAAATTTCAAAGACAATATAAGTATGTATTTCCTCTCCTTTTAACTGATTTAAAGAAATTTGTATACAATTACATGTGCATATACATATCGTGAGGTTTTCAACATTTAAAATATATTTGACAAAAACAGCACAGAGGAGGAAGTAGATACAAAGTCATATTGTAGTAAGGAATCAAAACCATGTGGTAATTCAAATACACAGAAACAAAGAGAACTAGAAATAATAAAGTTAATAAAACATATTCTAGAAATATATAATTTTGTGTTTTCTACTCTCAGCCTCTTTATGTTATATAAAATTATATAAAGTATAATTAAAGCAATGTATTATTGGATTTGTAACATATAGATTTCTTACAGGTATATTATTTATAGGACAAAAAGGAAAAACACAATTATATAGGGGAAACAGTTTTATATATCAGTGAAATTAAATTAGCATGCATGTGTAGTACATTCTGATAAGTTAAAATATACAGAGTAAGCCCTAAAGCAATCAATAAAAAAGTCAAGCATAACGTGAAAACATCATTTAAGGAATAAAATTTTACATTAGAAAACACTCATTTAATGTAAAATTGCCCTTAGTGTTTTCAGAGATAAGAGAAGACATATTATCCTAACTAAAGTTTTCACTAAAAATGGGACATTCAGAGAATAATAAATAGATATTAGAAATTAAATATATGAGAGCAGAAATTTAAAAAAATTAATCTTAGAAGTTAAAATTGAGGAAATCTCTTAGAAATTTAATAATAATAATAATAATAAAACACCAGAGAAGATATATGAGATAGAATATCTTTTGAGGGAAATGTTTAATAGGGGATTATTTCAGCATGTCTAACCTCAGAATGAAAGGAGTTCCAGAAAGAAAGAATTAAAAAAAAAAAGAGAGAAATTTTCTGAAATAAATAAATTCATACAAGTGAAGAATATGACCTTCCAGATTGATAGGCTCCAACATAATGAAGAATAAAGGGAATATCATGATATTATAAAATTTTTAATACCAGAGATAAAAAGAAACATGAAAAGGTTTCAGAGCTACTTTTGTCTATGATGAAGTAAGAAGTATGAGAACAGCTCTTTCACCATAACAATAATAAAAGTGGGAAAATTATATGAAGCAATTATTTTTAGACATTTGACAACAAGAAACACAGACTACAATCCCTGTAGGTGTCTCTAAAGTAACTATTTTAAATTTTTAAAGAGTTTTGAATTAAAAAGTCAAAAAGAATAGAAGGAAATGTCATAAATAGGGGATCTCTATAGAAAAAATGGAAATCTATTAAAGGGATCAAAAGGAAAGACTAGATATAAACAGTACAATATGAAATTACAAAATCCATTGGATAGGCTTGACAAGTAGATTGTAGATGGTAGAAGAAAGAGCCAGTGAACATGAATATAGAACAAAAGTAGCTATCCAAGAACCATCTGAAGAACTAAGATAATAAGAGATTGAAAAAAAATGAACAGTTTGAGTCTTTGCCACAATGTTAGATATTCTAATATACATTTATTTGGTGTCCCAGAAGGAGAAGAGAGTGAAAATGGGTATCACAATATTTGATAAATTAGTGCCTGAAAAATTTCCAGATTTGAATAAAAATTATAAATGTATGGATTAGAAAAGCCCAGTGAACCCCAGGCAGGATAAATGAACACACGGGTGCATGAATGTGCATGCATTCCTAGTTATATCTAGTCAAATTTCTAAATACCAAATACCGAAGTATCTTTGAAGTAGTCAGCATAAAAAAAAAAAAAAAAAGACAAGTAGAGGAGCACAAAAATACAAATTAGTTGATTCCTGTCAGGAACAATTAAGGACATAGGCAATTGAATATTATATGTAAAGAGTTAATAGAAAAAATAGTCAACCCAGAATTCTCTATTAGATAATGATATTCTTCACAAAAAAGTAAAATAGATATTTTCACATAAATGAAAGCCGAGATCATCTGTTACCAGAAGACCTGCAGTCAAATAAATGCTAACTGATTGTTTTTAGACAATCATTTTTAATGCCTGATGGAAGCTTGGATCTACAGGTAGAAATGTACACCACCAAAAAGCAGTAAATTAATGGGTAAATAAAACACTTCCCTGAAAGGAGAAATATGAAAAAAGAGCCCATATCACATAAAAAAATAAGAAATATTACAAGCATACCTTAAAAATTCTAACAGAAGATAATTTCCTGGATAAAATTATATATTTAGCCGTACCAGAAATGGATTATGAGTTAATCTCATGTTCAGATTGTAAACAAACAAACACAAAATATTTTTCTCAATGCATTCTTTCTCAGGAAGTCACTGAATTATGTGTCCCCTAAAACAAATGTGTAAAGCAAGAAAATAGGAGACATGATATCCAGAAAACAGAGGTTTCAGCTCAGGAGAGAAGTGAAAGAACTATCAAGACCGACGCTCAACGATTTTGATACTGTGAGCTGGACATGGGATCTAGACAGCTCTATTTTTATCATAATATGTTCTAGGTGATTTTGGTGCCAAGCCTGACTTAGAAGCCATTCTTGTCTAATTTTATAATAACCCTGTGAATTAGGCAGACCCAATATTATATCCTCATTGTACAAGGTTAATTAATGTCATGCATTTAATAAATAGCAAAACTAGGACTACTCTTCAATATTTTGAGATATTTGAGATATTTTCTCATTGCTGGAATGCAGTTATAATAGTGTTTTTCCAGCTGTTATTCTGATGTTCAGCAGCATCAGAATCTGCAGGAATATTTGCTTAAAGTGTAAAATCTGGACCTGAGCCAATAGAGATACTGATTTAAGAGGTTGGAGATGGAGCTCAGAAATCTGAATTATTAGCAAGTGCCCCAGTTCACTGAAGTTTGAGAAGCTTGATCTACAGCTACCCCCAGAAGGTGATTATTTACAAAGAGATTAGAGTGAGGAACCGCTGCCAGTACATAATGCACTTTTGGGTCATGTACAAAAAGGCATTCTCTACTTGTAAGAATTATAAATAAGTGCCCTTCTTTTCTGTTACCATAGTAAGGACTTGGAATGAAATGAAGGAAGAATTCAGCCATCAATTATACCCTGGGTGGACCAGGAGCCTCTGTGCATTGTAAAATCAACAAAAACATGGAGAAGAGGAATTATTTATTTGCATATCTAAATTTGGCATTCATGTTAACAATGATATTGATAATTTGAAGGCTATTTTTATGTACTTTTTATTGGAAGCTGGCTAAGTGCACAATTTTAACCCAGCTATATGAGAATATGTTCAAATCACATTAGGGAAGAAATAAAACTTGCTTAGGATAATATTTCAGGTGTTTTATACCTCTTGTTAATCCATTCTTTCCCTATTTCATATATGATTTTGGGGTTATTGATACTCACTTTCTTAAATCCTCCAGTGTTTTCAAAACTATGTTTAAGTGGTTCCCAACCTCTCAATTGAATGAAAGTGTGTTGGATGTAAACCTTTTTACTTTATTGACTCTTATTATTACATGCTCTACACACTTGTGACTTTTTGGTAATGCATCTAATTTTAGGTAGAAAAAAATTGTAGATTGACGTTATTGTACATTTTTTCTTATTTGCATTATGTTCTTGCAATCCTTACTTTTTAAAATCCCTTTTCAGTTTTCCAGGACAAATATTTCAGGATTTGGCCAATGAAAATATAAATTTGAACTAATGGTATAAAAGAAAAAATTAATTACCAGGAGCATAACTCCTCTTAGAAAATATTATGTATGTTAGGATATTTGTAGAATTGATTTTTTCGCTACATGCCTTTTCTGAGAGTTAAAAGTGAGTAGGTTCCTTTGGATAAAAGCCAGGCAATCAGATTTGCTATTTCTATTCCCCTTCCCACCACCACCTGGAGAATATAAGATGGCACTTTAAAATTAGCAATTCCTTTAGCTTGAACATGAGAGGTGTTTATAGTGTCAGTGATTCAAATGTTATGACTGTCCTGTTTTTATTTATTTTATCTTCAAAATACAGCCAAAATATGACAACCTATCGCAATCTTCACTGCTGCCACCCTACACCTTGATCAAGTTGCTGTCACTTCTGACCTGGATGACCCCTACAGTCTGCTAACTAGCCTCACAATTTTCACTATTGTTCCTCTTCAAACTGTTCTCAGAACAGCCATATTGATCCTATTAAGGCATATGTCAGATAATATTCTTCACTCCTCAATACACTTTGAAGTCTTCTCACCTCATTCTGTGTAAAAGTCAAAATTCATCTGGAATGTGTATATATATGTTCGTGTGTGTGTGTGCGTGTAAATATACATATATACACATATATACATATATACACATATATGTGTATATATGCATATATAAACATGTATATATACATATATATATATACATATATATATATATATATATACATATATATATATATATATATATACATATATATATATCCTTCAAGAGATCCTCTCAAACAAACCCAAAAGCTAAAATAAGACAATGATTAACCAGCTCAGAGTGAGCCTAAAAGAAATAGAGACAGGAAAACTCTTTAAAAAAAATCAGTGAATTCAGCAGCTGATTTTTTGAAAAAAAAAATAAAAATAAAACAGTCTTCTAGTAGACTAATGAAAAAAGGGAGGAGAATTAAATAGACACAATAAAAAAATGATAAAGGGGATTCTTACCATTGACCCCAAAGAAATACAAATAACCATCAAAGAATACTATAAACACCTCTATTCAAATAAACTAGAAAATCTAGAAGAAATTGACAAACCCCTGGACACATACACCCTCCCAAGACTGAACCAGGAAGAAGATGAATCACTGCATAGACCAATAATAAGATCGAGGCAGTAATAAATAGCCCACCAACTAAAAAAAGCCCAGGACCCGGTATATTTACAGATTCATTCTACCAGAGGTACAAAGAAGAGGTGATACCCTTATTTCTGAAACTATTCCAAACAATTAAAAAGGAGGGAGTCCTTCCTAACTGATTTTATGGCATCATTCTGATACCATAAACCTCTCTGAGATACAACAGCAGCAACAACAAAAACAATTTCAGGCCATTATCCCTGATGAACATATATGCAAGACTTTTCAATAAAATACTAATAAACCAAATCCAGCTGCACATTAAAAAGTTTATACACCAAGCTAAAGTTGACTTTATCCCTGTGATACAAGACTGGTTCAACATACACAAATCAATATATGTAAAATGTCACATAAACAGAACTAAAGACAAAAAACACATTATTTTCTCAATAGACACAGAAAAGGCCTTTGATAAAATTCAACATCTCTTCATGTTAAAAACTCTGAATAAACTAGGCATAGAAATAACTTACCTCAAAGTAATAAGACCCATTTATGACAAATCGACGGCCAATATCATATTGAATAGGCAAAAGCTGAAAACATTCCCCTTCAAAACTAGCACAAGACAAGGATGCCCTCTCTCACTACTCCTGTTCAACACAGTATTGGAAATTCTGGCCAGGGTAATCAGACAAGATAAAGAAATAAAGGGTATTCAAATAGGAAGAGAGGATGTAAAATTGTCTTTTTTGCAGAAGACATGATCCTATTTCTAGAAAACCTCATCATCTTAAGTCAAAAGCTTCTTAAGCTAAGAATCAACTTCAGCAGAGTCTTAGGATAAAAAAAAAAATCAATGTGTAGAAGTCACAAGCATTCCTATACACCAATAATAGACAGAGAACCAAATCATAAATGAGCTCCCATTCACAATTGCTACAAAGAGAATAAAATACCTAGGAATAAAACAAGAGATGTGAAGGACCTCTTCAAGGAGAACTACAACCACTGCTCAAGGAAATCAGACATAACACAAACAAAAGGAAAACCATTTCATGCTCATGGATAGGAACAATCACTATTGTGAAAATGGCCATAATGTCCAAAGTAATTTATATTTTAAAATTCATATAGAACCAAGAAAGAGCTTCTATATCCAAGACAATCCTAAGCAAAAGAACAATGCTGGAGGCATCACACTAAACAACTTCAAACTCTACTACATGTCTACAGTGACCAAAACAGTATTGATCCTGATACAGAAACATATGCATAGACTGATGGAACAGACTAGAGAACTCAGAAATAATACTGAATATCTACAACACTCTGATCTTCAACAAACCTGACAAAAACAATAGGAGATAGAATTACCTATTTAATAAATGGGGCTGGAAAAGCTGGCTAGCTATATGCAGAAAACTGAAACTAGACCCCTTACACCTTATACAAAAATTAACTCAGGATTAATTAAATACATAAACGTAAAACCCCAAACTATATAAACTCTAGTAGAAAATATAGGCAACACCATGCAGGACACAGGCATGGGCAAAGATTTCTTGACGAAATCTCCAAAAGCAAGTGCAACAAAAGCATTACTTGGCAAATGAGAGCTAATTAAACCAAAGGACTTATGCACAGCAAAAGAAACTATCATCAGAGTGAACAGGCAACCTATAAAGTAGGAAAAAAATTTTGCAATTTTTCCATCTGACACATGTCTAATATTCAGAATGTACAACTAACTTAAACAAATTTACGAGTGAAAAACAACAACCCCATTAAAAAGCAGGCGAGTGACATGAACCGATACTTCTCAAAGAAGAAATTTGTGTGGCCAACAAACATATAAAAGAAACCTCAACGTCGCTAATTATTACAAAATTTCAAATCAAAACCACAATGAAATACCATCTCACACCAGTCAGAATGGTGATTATTAAAAAGTCAATAAACAACAGATGCTGGTGAGGTTGCAGAGAAATCAGAATGCTTTAACACTGTTGATGAGAATGTAAATTAGTTAAACCATTGTGGAATACAGTGTGGCAATTTCTCAAACATCTAGAACCAGAAATACCATTTGACTCAGTAATCTCATTACTGGGCATATACCCAAATGAATATTAATTATTCTATAACAAATATACATGCATACATATGTTCATTGCAGTACTATTCACAATAGCAAAAAACATAGAATCAATCCAATTGCCCACCAATGATAGATTGGATAAAGAAAATGTGGTAGATATACACCAAGGAATACTATGCAGCCATAAAAGGAATGATATCATGTCCTTTGCAGGGAAATGACTGGAGCTGGAAGTCATTATCATCAGCAAACTAACACAGGAACAGGAAATCAAACACTGCATGTTCTCACTTATAAGCAGGAGCTGCACAATGACAACACATGGGCACAGGAAGGCAAACAACACATGCTGAAGCCTGTTGCGGGGGTGAGGTGGGGGGAGGAAGAACATTAGAAACAATAGCTAATGAATGTTGGGCTTAGTACCTAAGTGATTGATTGATAAATGCAGCAAACCACCATGACATCTGTTTTCCTGTGTAACAAACCTGTATATCCTGCACATGTACCCTGGAACTTAAAAACAGAAATTAAAAGAAAATACATTTTTCCATATTGTATATACAATACGTTTTAAGGCTCAGGAAAATAACTTCTACGTCAAATCTTTCTTGAAATTATTATAACTTGCTTGTGTAAATTTCATTGTATGGCATTTCTTCTTTCTTGGAGTATATGAATTTGGTGGACAGGTAATAAAATCCATATTATAATGCTTAGTGGCACAGAGATATATAAATGATTGTACATAGCATTGTATCTTAAATAAAATGAGTGATAGCTGATTGCATATTTGGACTTTAATTATTTCAATGCATTTAAAATAATCCCCCAGTACTAAACACAGATTCTGCAACAAAATGTTTGAGGATGAAAGTCAGAATTGAATCATTAAGAGATTTGATGTCAACAAAACTTGGTTCCAGATTCACACCCCACTATTTACCAGCTATAATATTTTGGACACGATGCAGAGCTTCTCAGCTGGTACTGTCACAGCATACAGGTGCTCTGTGAAAAGGTTACTAGAGGGCCAAAATATGCTTAACCTTAAGGCAGCAAGAATCTCTTATCCTGTGTATTGTGGCCAAAAGCAGTCTTCTTTTGTTTATTTGTCCATTTTCATACGCTATAAAGAAATACTTGAGACTGGATAATTTATTTTAAAAAAGAAGTTTAATGGACTCACAATTCTACATGGCTGGAGGGGCCTCACAATTATGGTAGAAGGCAAAGGAGAAGCAAAGGCACGTCTTACATGGCAGCAGGCAAGAGAGCATGTGTAGGGGAACTTCCCTTTATAAAATCATCAGATCTCATGAGACTTACTATCATGAGAACAGCAGGGAAAAAAACTCTTCTCCATGTTTCAATTACCTCCCACTAGGTTCCTCTCATGATGTGGGGATTATGAGAGCCACAATTCAAGATGAGATTTGGCTGGGGACACAGCCAAACCATATCATTTGGTTACTCCCATGTGCTGCTGTAGTAACGTTACTAATTTCTAAGTGTGTCATGTGGTTAAAAAAATAAATGTTGAGAAGTTGCTGTCTGAATCTCAAACATTTGCTGTAAAAAAATGGGATTGATGTGTGAATTAAGTTAGATAATATTCTTTCTGGAACATAAGAACTCAATAGATGTAAATTAGTAGTAGTAAATGCTAAAGATATGTAATAATAAATGTATAAGAATAAGTTATTTAAGAATCTGAGCCTTCATGCAAAAGGAAAGCAATCATAGGATAAATAATTACTTTATATAATCTTATGCATGGTTTGATTCACTTTTGTTGTATACACAGATGATAAATATGTATAAAAGGTTTCTTAGATGTATATTTAAAGTAGTATATATTATATATAAGTTATAGATATAAAGTTATATGTATAATAAACAATAACATATATATATAGTGAATTTTTCAAAAATCATCCAAGACTCCAGTGTTTCTTCTCAAGAGAATCTCCACAGAGATATTTTCTTTTTCTTAATTTTTGTTTTTATTTTCAGTGTTGCTTCCTCCAAATTTTGAAATTAACCAGAGCAATTCCATTATTGAGTGAAGAACTGTTAAAGGAAGATGCTTTACTTTGTTCATTCCATTACTGAGTGAGCAATGGTTGGAGGAAATTGCTTCATTTTGTTCACTGGTAGTTGTTTACTCTTTATGCCCAGATAGTCTATTTTCCATGCTTCTTCTTCAGCCTGTCAAGTTTTCATTATCTCTGGCAGAGTATTTGACAATTTTCTGGGATTCATTTTGTTGTCAGTCAGAACATATTTACTTAGTTGTAAGCCTGCCACCAACCTTTGCTTCCTAACTTTTATCTCAATAATGACATTGAAAGAGTCTGTAGCAAGTGGTATGCCCTTCTTTCATACTGAACAGATACCCTACTTACAGCTAAATCTGTCTGGTAGCTGCCATGAAGATTTTTCCATTGTGTAGTTGAAAACTAGACTGAAGTGGATATACCTGATTTTAGCCAAAGAAAGAGAGATAATTTCATCCTCATGCCAGAAATCTGAAATTTGAAGAGATTTTTCTATTTAAGACATTCTATATCAAAACAAATTTTGCCCTTTCAAAACGTATTTACCTCCTAATTTGTATCAGGCACTATGCCACAGACAAGAGAAGACTAAGAGTGGAATTTCATGTGTCCCTGAAATCTAGAAGCTTACAATTTAGCCTGCACAAGAATCACCTGGTAACCTTGTAAAAATACAGATTCTAAGTGTTCCCTACAGTAGGTTTGTATTGTGGGCTTTCAAATCTGCCAGTTTTATAAAGATCTCTGATAATTCTGTTATTTCTGACATTTAGATGATACTTTCAGGAACACGGCCTGATAGGAGACACAGAGAGAAAAAGCGTGAAGGATAGCTCAGCGCTAGGAATGTGATTACAGCATTCAGTGGACAGTAAAGAGGTACCTTGACTGAAGACCTGGGTCACTATCATGGTACAATGTGGGGATTAATTTGCATAGGCAAATTTAAGCCAGAATATACAAGATTTTGAACATCAGCTTAAGGAGTTTGAACTTGCTCCAGATGAAACAGCATTTGAGCTATACTAACTAGGTCATTGAAAACCACTGAATGATTTGAATAAAATATGATTTATCAATTTTTTTTTAGGATTGTTGCTCTGGCAACAAAATCTAAGATGAATTGAAGTGAAAAGACTTTGAGATATGTAGGAGGCATCTGTTGTTAATTGTCCGGGTATGAGGTGGTAAGTATTCAGACTAGGGTGGTAGCAGTGGAAAAATACAAATGGCATACAAAGCAAGGATTGCCAAGAGACCATAGGGGTGCAGAGGCTGAGGGTAAAAAAATAAAAATGGCTTTAACATTTGATACTTAATAATGAAAGATTCAGAATTTTGCTGACTGACATAGGAAGATGATAAAGAAATAATTTCCTGGGAAGATGAAGAGTGTAAGTTTGGACACAGTTAATCTGAACTGAAGAGAGAAATATTCAAGTAGATATTTCATTCGAACAATTAGAGATACTGACTAAAAACTAAGAAAATAAAACAAACCCAAACAATAACAACAACAACAACAAAAGCAGTGCATTCATCATCATACTCTTTGATCAGATTCACAATGTGTTTACTCTCCTTATCAAGGGTCATTTGAACCTTATGATAAATCTTATTTGAGAATTGAAGAAACAACACTAAATTAGAATCAAATAAATTTAATTTCTCTCTCGGCCAATTTTACCTCCATATGTATAGCATTCTGAGGAGAGTATAAATCAAATGCAGAGAACACCTGGTCCTCATGTCTAAATTGTCATAGGACTTGTGAAAAGTGTACAAATCTATTTTTCTCACCACTTTTGTATTGCACTGTATACTGGTACTTGGAAGAGAACATGACATTTTGTCACAGGAGAAGTTATATAATTCTACAGTGTCATTTTTTTGTCCCTCCCCACAGAAATGGCCCTTCTCCATATACCAGATGCTCTGTCCCATGAGGGTGGATATTGGAGGCCAAATTTGGGAAAAATCAGGGTTCCAAGTGGTTTGAGGGCATGGCCATTCTTCTTTTCTGTTTTCACAATCTGAAAAGAATATGGTATGCCATGTGTTATTACCAGCTAAAATAGCCTACCTGTTTCCTAGGGGAAGTATTCTTGTATTGTTTACAATAGTTCCAATGCCTGCCAGTTGAATGACAGAGTACAGTGGAGCCTCATTTAACTTCAGCACCTGTGCTCTGAAAATATAATGTTTAAGGTCATATTTACCATCCAAAAATCTTCTTAAGTTTTGGGGACCATATATTTTCCATAGGAGTTTGAATCGTGCCTCAGTACTGAGGATCATAGGCCATTGCTTCATACCCACCTCAAATTCCATTTTTAATAAAATAGACATGAGCCCCTGCTGGGTAACAGTACATGCTCATTCCCATCTTTGAGTTTGGTAGTATGTTTTCATGATTTTTCTGGTTTCTTCTATCCATTTGATGAGTACTTCATTATCTTTTAAAGCAGCTTTCCATCCTTTTCCCTCTTCCTGGAATAGCATTCCTTCTATGTGGTCTATTATTTATAGGGAATTTTTTTTCTAAAGAATATCTCTCTTCATTGGTCATGAACTCAACTTGCCTCCATATGCCTAGCCCAGCTCCAATTCCTGCAGGGAGGCCACGCTTTAGTTTTTTGGATAGCCAGTTTTGGTGCATCCACCAAGAATGCTGTTGCCATTGTATATTGATGGCATTTGTACAATTTGGGTAAATGGAGTCAATCCAGAACTGCTCGTGCCCCAAACAATTGTTAGGTGAGTAGAGGTTACATCTAAGTATATCTTTGTCTGGGTATTCCATGAGGCTTCCCAGAGCACCCTGGTCTTACGGTGGAATTTGTGCTCTCAGGGGCCTCTGTCTACCAATTGACTCAGGTAAATATTTATTTGAGGTTAGTTTCAGTGTGATTGGTCCTGGATAGGGGAATCTAGACACAACCACAGGGCTGGTGGTTATTTGGGCAGACCATGCTATGGCAGTTTATGCAGGAGGCAGCCAGATTTTACCATTGTAACTAAGCAATTGTCTCAACTGATTATCCCCAATATCTGTTGTTATGCAATGTTCTACCTGGTTAGGCCCTCTCAACGATCATCCTGAGGCACTGTTAGGCAAGTATTCCTGCAGGGAGTCATATTTGGTTGTAGCTTATAATAGAGGTACCCTAAAAAGGGGGGGCCTCGGGAAATGTTTAGAATGGTGCTGTTTTATGTAACAGTCTTCATTTCGTCTTGGTCTGTATCATACCAAATGATGTGGGCTTGACCTGCAGGAAGATTGCTGAGGTGGGAATGAGAATAAAAGTAAAACATTTTCCTGGCTTTAGTAAGGGAATGTATGGCTGCACCCATTTAGAAAGTTATACCAAGGATGATTGCATAGATTCCAAACAGCTCCTTAGGGGTCTCAGTTAAAACAATCAGGGTTTTAGCAATATTCTATAGCAAGGAAAGTAAAGAATGAGAGTTATTTTAGGGTTCATGAGGATTGGCTTGATCCAGTGTCTCTGGACCGGCCATCTCTGCCAGGTTTTTGTGATATCCCTAGGAACCAACTTAGCCTTTAGTGTTCTTTTGATTCATAGGCACGTGTCAGAGACCAGTTCACAATTCCTGAGGTGGTCAGGAATATGGTTGGGTGCTTATTTTAGGTGTGAAATGTGAATCCAAAAAGTGACTCCCTTTAACTTTGCATCACAAGGGTTGGTTAAAAGCACCTGATAAGATCCTTTCCAGCAGAGTTGTAGGAAGTCCTCCAGTTGGTGTCTTTTCCAATATACAAAGTAACCTGGCTGTAATATGTGGTCTCGGGTCATCAGCTTCCCAGGTGCTAAATGTGGAAAGATCCTGTTACCAGATTTGTATTATTTGTTAAGCTTTTGAGGAGCCCTTGACAATATTGCAGTATTTGCCCTTTGAGTAAGGCTGGTTTGTATAAGCCCTCACCCAGCCTCATTGGTCTCCCTGTTATGATTTCACAGGGCTCATAAACAATGTTTTCCACAAGTAGTGGATCTAAGATTAAGAAAGACCGATGAGAGGGCTTTTGGCCAAGGGAGGTTAAAAACCTCTGTCAGCTTAGCTAATTGAATTTTTATTGTGCCATTTGTCCATTCTACCAACCTGGAGAATTGGGGATGGTAGGCACATGAAAATGTTGTATTATGGACCAGATTTTGCAAGTGGATTGAACAACTTGTCCAGTAAAATGAGTCCCATGATCACTGTGCAGTTCAGAAGGAATTCACCAAATTGAAATGATTCTAACAAACTTTTCCCTACTGTTAAGGTGGTAGCCCTTTGACGAGGAAATGCTTCTACTCAATGAGAAAACATACAAACTAAGAACAGCACATATTTGAAAATTTGAGATGGTGGCATCTGGATAAAATGCAACTGTGATACTTCAAAAGGTCCTATTGGCAAAGAAAAATGGCCTTGGGGGCCATGTAATGGCTTGCTGGGGTTAGGTTTTGGCCGTAGAGTTTAACAAGAGTATACCTTTTGGGCTATCATGAGGGATGGTTTCCAAAAGTATTGTTTTCCCCATGATACCATTTTTTTTCAGGACCCTGATGAGTCTTTTCATAAATAAACTGAAAGAAAGGCAATTGTGCACCTATGGAATCTATGTTTTTGTTGTTCTTGTTGTTAGGCCCTAGCCATAATTCCTTATTCGTGTCAAACATGCCTCCCTTCTGCTGCCAGGTTTGTTTCTCTTGAGGGGTAGATGCCTACTGATATTGTAAAAGAATGTTAGTGAGGGTATTTGTAGGACAAAAGCTACATTCCCATACAGGGAATATATATATTTGCCACTTTTCCTTTAGCTAATTTGCAAGTTCTAGTAAATGCAATTAATTCTGCCATCGGGATTGACTGAACTCCTTGTAGTTGGGTGCTTTCAATGATGTCTGTTACGGAAGTGATGGCATTTCCTTCCCGGTAATCCTCTTGGCTAGCCCTTCCAGGTGAACAAGAAGAAGAGGACTATGGCTTCAATCTACTAACTAATATCTTACTGTCCCCTAGGAAAGATTTACAGAAAACTCCCATTAAGAATGCTGAATTAATTTGGTTCACGGATGGTTCTTATTTAAGGGCAGGCCTTCTTCGGTGCAGCATCAGCTAGATTATTTCCTTTTACTTCTTCAGTGTTATCTTTTGAGTGCCCAGGAATGTTTATGGTTACAAGTTGCTTTGGCATCTAATTGCTTCTAGTAACTCAAAGACTTGTTGCCAATTTTGTATGGGTTTTCAGGATGAAATAAGAAACTCTGTTTCCATAGCATGCTAAAATCATGGGCTACTCTGAAAGCATATTGGCTATCAATATATATATTTGCCACTTTTCCTTTAGCTAATTTACAAGTTCTAGTAAATGCAATTAATTCTGCCATCGGGATTGACTGAACTCCTTGTAGTTGGGTGCTTTCAATCATGTCTGTTACAGAAGTGATGGCATTTCCTTCCCGCTAATCCTCTTGGCTAGCCCTTAAATAAGAGCCATCCGTGAACCAAATTAATTCAGCATTCTTAATGGGAGTTTTCTGTAAATCTTTCCTAGGGGACAGTAAGATATTAGTTAGTAGATTGAA
The DNA here is from genome assembly GCA_004027835.1 of Alouatta palliata. Lineage (NCBI taxonomy): Eukaryota > Metazoa > Chordata > Mammalia > Primates > Atelidae > Alouatta > Alouatta palliata. The sequence goes on along the minus strand of PVKV010004348.1, from coordinate 111,053 downwards.
GCCATGTTCCTCTTCCTCTTGTTCACCTGGAAGGGGGAGCAAGGTAGCAGGGTTAAGAGTGTTACAGCACTTCAAAGTGATGTTGGGAGCAGAAAGCAGGAGTATCTCATAAGAGGTGAGGTGACTAACAGAACAGTGTTGAGAGCTTATAAGAGATTTCGCAGAGTTGGGGGCATAGATGGTCAGAGAGGCCCTAGGACAAATTCTTGGACGTTTTTGTATAGGTGGCTGAAGCTGATATAGCCCTCATACAAGGAGGGTGCCCTCTTGCTACTGGATCTAACTGTTGACTGAAATAACCAATTGGTCTGTGATTGTCACCATGTTTTTGAGTTAATAATCCTACAGCATTCTTGTTTATTTCATGTACAAAGAGGGAAAGGGAAGACTACAATTGGGGTGGCCTAGAGCAGGTGCTTGGGGGTGAGAGCTTGTTTTAGATCTTCTATGTATTATAATCGCCCCCGCCCAGCTTCACAGAGGATTGGGTCCAGCTGGGTCTGTTTCAGTTTTTATGTAAGGGCTCGGCCATTAAGGATTAGTTTGAAATCAAATTCTTGCAATAGCCCATTAACGCTAAGAATCCTCTTACTTGCTTTTTACTTTTGGGCAGGGTAAAAGTCCTAACAGCAGAGATTCTCTCAGGGCTTAGTAATAGCCCTCTTGAGGAAATCATATGTCCCAAATATTTAACTTGGGGGGGGGGAATTATAATTTATCATTTGATACTTTGTGTACCTTAAAAGCAAGCTGTTTTAATAGGTGGACAGTATCGTCTCTGCATTTTCATAGGGAGGATGAACACAACAATAAATCATGCACATACTGAATTAGAGTAGATTCATTTGGAAATTCAATGCCATCTAAATCTGCCTTTAATTTTTGAGAAAATTAAGTAGGACTTTCAGAGTAGCCCTGGGGTAAGACTGTCCATGTGTACTGGCAATTTTCCCAAGTGAAAGCAAAAGATACTGGCTATTTTGCACCACAGGTATACTGAAAAATGCACTATGTAAATCAATAACAGAGAAGTGGCTTGCAGTGATAGGAATATGGGACAGTAAGGTGTGGGAATTAGGAACAACAAGATGTCTAGGAATTATTATTTTATTTATAGCTCTTAGGTCTTAAACAAATCTCTGGCCTTTCCCATTTGGCTTTTAACTGGGAGGATTGGTGTACTGCAAGTGCTGGTGCAGGTTATTATGAATCCTTTGTCTAAACAGTCCTGAATGATTCCTTTGATTCCCAGTAAGGCTTCAGGTCTAAGGGGATATTGCCTTATATTTGGCAGTGGTTTTGACTTATTTATGGTTATCTCTGTAGGGACTGCTGACTTAATTCTTTCAATATCTGTGGACGAGCTTGCCCATAAGGAGTCTGGTTCCTTAGATAAGAAAGGCTCCAATGCTTTCTGTCCAGAATCTTGATTAACTTTCACAAGCATAATACTACATGTGGGCTTTTGTAAGTCTTCTATGTCTCCCAAGTTGAGAATCATTTCTCCCTTCTGTGAAAATGAGATGTGAGCATTATGTGTCTCTAGGAAATCCTATCCCAGCAGTTGTATGGGTACATTACCTAATATAAAAAAAAAGTGATGTCCCACTAGTTCTCCTAATTGAAATTGAAGGGGATTTGATTTAAAGGGTGTAGGAGAATTTGAAACCCCTACCACTTGGACTTTTTCCTTACCCCAAGGGAAAGTATTCTTAATCTGGATATGGTTGAGGGATTACAGTGTAGCCCTAGTGTTAACAAGTGCTTTGGTATTTTCTCCACTTATGAATATTTCTGCTTCTCTTAAATCATTAGTTAGAAGTGGAGGGAAACCCCCCTCTATGCCCTCAGAGCCTCCCTATTCTGATTTTTGAGTTGTTCTGGTGCCTTCCTCTGGGGACCTTTGCCCCCTTTGTGCAAGTACACATTTAAGTTTTGCATTCTTTTTTAAAATGTCCTTTCTTTTTGCAGTAGTGGGAAATTGCTTCCCCTTGGGGTTGCTTAGCTGTCTGGGGAACATGAGACCTTTGCAAACTCCCAACATGGTAACTAAGTTGTTTTAGTTGTAAACTCATAATTTTAGAGACACTTTCCTTTTCTTTCTTAATGATTATTTGTGACAATTGGTCAGCTAGGGTGACTAGGTGGCTAGTGGGCAAGGAAGCCCAAACCACATTATTCCTCTTCATTAGGGTTGCTAATTCCTTATCAAAACCTTGAATAAACTCAGAATTTAGTAAGGTGTCACCTCTAATGTGCTCAACGTTTTCAGGAGGTATTCCTGAAAAGTGTTTGAATGTCTTTTCATACCTGATCATAAAAGTCAGACATGATTTCATTTGGGTGTATTTTACATTGTTACACCTTTGCCCAATCTATATCCTTGGGGAATACCTGTGATATAGTTTCACAGAGGTGATTGCAAAGCTCTCTGCATTTCTCTCTTCCAGTTGCATCTACTCTGTCAAAATCTTCTAAAGGCTGTTTCCAATCTGCTACCCTCAACCATTCTTCAGCTTTGTTTTGGGGGATCAGTAACTCAATCAGCTGATATGTCAGAGAACCCTGGATAATAAGTCTTAAGCATTAATTGCAATTCCTTAGCAAACCCAAAGGGATCTTCAGTTGGACTGGGGAATCCAGATACCAGGATCATTAACTGATTTTGTCCAGGGGGTATGTATTATGTCAGGATCCCTTCTGTCCGTAGGTTTTACTCTAAAAAGAGCAACTACTATATTATTTTCTTCAGCTATTTCTGGTCCCCCTGTGGCTTGAGTCAGGAGAGGGAAGAAGGAAGAAGAATAAAATTGTCCAAACAAGGACGTGCAGAGAGCAAGGGTGGGGAGAAGCAGAAGGGGAGGCAGTTTTAGGAGCCTTCCTGATTTCAGAATTGATTTCTACTAATTTCTTTAAATCCGAGAGAGTTTCAAAGATCTTTTTTTAGTAACTTGCTGGAGGAAGGCAAGCTTATTGTTCCCTCTTTTTGATGATTCTATGTGCGAGCTAAAGTATGACTCCCATTCATTTTCTTTGACTTGGGAGTCTAATTTTTCCAATCTAACATGCAACAAAACCAATTTAGGGATATCAAAAGTTCCCCATTTTGGAAACCTTAGACTTAGGTCATCTTTAGTAACATCTTCCCATTTACATAAATACTTGCAAGTGATAGCGCCATAATTATTAAACATAAACCCCGCTGGGGTGCCTGTAGGGTGCTGTTCCCCTTGCCTTTCCTCTCTTTGGGAGGGTTTATTTCCCATTCTCTCTCTTTTTTTTGGAACTGATCTGTGGCCTAGGGTTTTTGTGTGGCAGATTGAGGTGTGCTGCTTGTGGGCAGGACTCCACAGTGCGTCAACACTGAGTCGTTTCTACCCTCTTATGTGTCTCAGTTTCTCTCTTCAGAGGTCAGGTAATTAGCCCTTATATGCGTTTCCTGGATGAGTCTTTTTAAATTAATATTTGTTGGGGAGTTTCCTATAGGGCCAATGCACATCATAGGGGATCAACCCCCTAGACACTCCCACAAGGTCCCCAGTCACGCAAGTGTGCCTTTAAGCTGGCAGAAGCAAACGGCCTTCTCTTTGGAGCTGAGGAACTTAGTTGCTCATTTACTTATGAAAAATAACAGTTTATTTCCTCAGGCAAAATTCACACAGACAAGCCAATTGAGATTAATTGTGAGAGAAAAGGCAATACAGAAAGACTGTTTTGAATGTATCTCTGAAACTAAAATTAATATTTTAATGAACTTCCTAGGAGAAAGAGAGAAAATAAATACCAGCTCAGAATAAGTCAAGTACCATAAACAAAAATGGAAGTTCCAGGGCTTGGGAGAACTTATCAGTTCCACTAGAGGAGAAGCTTAAACTCGGTGAGCCTTCAGTGATTGCCTGCTGGTATCTTAGCTCCAGTTTTGGGCAACTTCTTAGGGGTCCTGAGTCTTCTCTGAGGCTCCACATGTTTGGGTGCCAGATTATTGTTGACAAAAAGTGTCAAACTCTAAAATATTTGAAGAGTTTTATTCTGAGACAAATATGAGTTACATGGCCTGTGACACAGCCCTCAGGGGGTCCTGAGAACACGTGCTCCAGGTGGTCGGGGATATATAAAACAGCTTGGTTTTATATGGTTTAGGGAGGCATGATACATCAATCAAATACATTTAAGAAATACATTGGTTTGGTTCAGAAAGGCAGGACAACTCAAAGTGGAGCTTTTGGGCTATAGGTAAATTTAAACATTCTCTGGTGGACAATCGTTTGAGTTTATCTGAAAACCTGGGATTAATGGAAAGGAATGTTCAGGTTAAAATAAGAGATTGCAGGGACCAAGTTTTATTGTGCAGAGGAATCTCTCAGATAGCAGACTTCAGAGGGAGAACAGATTGTAAAACATTCTTTATCAAACCTAAAAGGGTACTTGGCTCTTCATTGATTATCTCCTGGATTTGGAAAGGAAGGAAAACCAAGGGGGAAGAAGAGTCTCTATAGAATGTGGATTTTTCCCACAAGAGACTTTTCAGGGCAATTTCAAGGTATGGCAAGGAAATACATTTTGGGGTTAAATATGTTTTCCTTGTCTCTTAATGTTATGCCAGAGTCAGACTGAAAATTAAGTCACAATATATAGGGTCAAATAAAATCCATCTGATGAGAGTTTATGGTTTTTAGGGCATTACTCTCTAGACCCCTTATCTAGGAATTTGGGCAAGATAAAATGTCAGAGATTAGTCCTCAGTAGAGTATGAAAGGACCATGTAGAGGGTGAACTTCAAGTTTCAAATATCAAACCAAATGCAATTGGACTTGGCTATAAATAACCTATGTAGTCATTTTCTGCCATTCTGGGAAAGTCTCCAAGGTGATAGTGGAAAAACCCCCAAAGGCTGTTATGCTACTGACTATATGTTTTGTAATGTACTCTGGATGGTATTTGGGTATATTTCTAATAGTCTTTTTAGACTTTACTACAATATTGTGAATAATTATTTAATTGCATATGAGCCTAAATTAGTTAAATTCTAAAAAATATTGCTTTAAAGATGATACAATAATAACAAGTGTTGTGTTTAGTCTTTGAAGCATGGGTAGGAAGGGATACCTAAAATATTTCGCTACAAGTTTCAGTCTCCGAAGAGAATTTCACTCCTGCTATCAACTTCTCATTTAGTTGGAGGTCATTTATACATTTCTGCAATCCCAGAATTACCCAATTTTTTCTTTCTCAGAAGAAACATGAACAAAATACAACTGGTAGTCTAAGTCTGTGTTTTTTCATTTATCCTTCGAGCAACATGGCTAGGGACAGCTTGGGTGCCTAGAGAGTATGAAAATAAAGCAGACGTGAGTAACCTATTGGCTACTGCCTTTCTCTTTTTGTCAGCCAGTGCTATTGTTGAGGGAGACTGGATAGAAAAAATATGGTAGCGAAGAGAGGCATGCAAAACTTTTTGCTTCTGGTTGAGCCCACCTACAACAGAAGAGTGAGTTGCAGATCAGACTTCTGTTCAATATTTAAAGAAACAAACAAACATGGTGTAAATTCTCCCTCTTCTGCAGGCTTGTGTTATTTCTTATCTGGTATTCACAGAAATATTGCAGCTTGTTATATGCTTCAGTGCAATTCTAAAATCAGGCCCTGAATTTGAAAAGAATGCCACTATGATGTTGTTTTTTTCCATTTCACCAGTAATAATGGGCTCTTTTGATGTTTTGTGAAAGAAAAGAAAATGTATGTGACATAAAAAGATGTCTATCCAGAGAGCACCAATTTTTGTCTGTTCTGTTAACGGATAAACTCACAGTATCTGACACTTAATAAGAGCTCAGAATTACTTAATGAATGAAAATTTATGTGTTCTAAAATACAAATAAAATAGAAATTAAGGCAGAAATGAACAGTAACCTTAATAATACTCTTGAAAAGAGACCAATTGCAAATTTTAGCATTGTTCACAGAAACTAATTATGCCACATAGTGTAAGTTCTTTGTTGTTTACAAACTAATAGTAGCTCTTCATATCCTAAAGATTATCCTTTCAGAAAATTGTTCATTATTATAATTTCATCAGCTTCTAGTGGAGATTCGGGTTTGATTCTTTCATTCTCAATAATATGTAATTGAATCTTCAGTTATGAAATTTACATTTTGAATGTATTCCCTTATAGTAAGCAAATGCTGGTGCATCAGACATTCTCTGAAGGATCAAAAAATTGTGATCAGGAGCGTTAGTCCACTGAAAGACATTCTCTTTTTTTCAGGTTGAAATTTCCTTAATCATTTTTTATTCCAATAGCTTTTGGGGTACAAGTGTTTTGTTTTTTAATTATGTAGATGGACTGTATAGTGGTAAATTCTGAGGTTTTAATGCACCAGTCACCAGAGTATTTAAATTGTACCCAACATGTAGCTTTTTTATCCCTCATTCAACTACCTGCCTCTCCCCTCTGAGTCTTCATTGTTTCTTATATCACTCTGTATGCCTTTGCACACACATAGCTTAGTCCCCACTTACAAATGAGAATATGAAGTATTTGGTTTTCTATTCCTGAGTTATAATACTTAAGTTAGAATAATGGCTTTCAGTTCCATCCAAGTTTCTCCAAAGACAGTGATTCACATTTTTTATGAGTAAGTAATATTCAGTGGTGTGTGTATACATATATATATATGTATACACACACACACACACACACACATATACCAATATATTTCTACACACACACACACACACACACACACACACACACACACAAAATATTTTCTTTATCCACTTATTGGTCAATGGGCACTTAGGTTGGTTCCATAGCTTTACAATTGTGAATTGTGCTGCCATAATCACACATGTGCAGGTGTCTTTTTAATATGATGACTTTGTTTCCTTTTGATACATACCCAGTAGTGAGATTGTTGGATTGAATGATAGATCAAATTTTTGTATTTTAAGAAATCTCAATATTGTTTTTCATACATGTTGTACTACTTTATATTTCCACCAGCAGGTTGTAAACATTCCATTTTTACCACATGCATACCAACATCTATTATTTTATTGACCTTTAAAATGGCTGTTCCTGCAGGGATTAGGTGGTATCTTCTTGTAGTTTTAATTTGCATTTCCCTGATGATTACTGATGTTGAGTATTTATTTATTTGCTTGTGGGCCATTTATATATCTTCTTTTGAGAAATGTCTATTTGTGTAATTTGCCCACTTTTTCCTAGGATTGTTTTTCTTGCTGATTTGTTTGAGTTCATCCTAGATTCTGAATATTAGTTCATTGTCAGAGGCATAGTGGTATGATTTGTCTCTGTGTCCCTACCCAAATCTCCTGTCAAATTGTAATCCCCACATTGTCAGGGGAGGGACTTGGTGGGAGGTGATTTGATCATGGGGGTGGATTTCCTCCATGCTGTTCTCATAATAGTGAGTTCTCATGAGATCTGATGTTATAAAAGTGTGGTACTTCACCTCCTGCTCTGTTTCTGCTGCCATGTAAAATGTCCCTTGCTTTCCCTTTCTCTTCCACCATGATTATAAATTTTCTGAGGCCTCCCCAGTCATGCAGAACTGTGACTCAATTAAACAGCTTTTCTTTATTAGTTACCCAGTCTCAGGTAGTTCTTTATGGCAGTGTAAAAATAATCTAATACAGAAAATTGGTACTGGGAGTGGGGCACTGCTACAAAGATACCTGAAAATGTGGAAGTGACTTTAGAACTAGGTAATGGGAAGAGGTTGGAGCAGTTTGGAGGGATCATAAGAAGACAGGAAGATGTGAGGATGTTTTGAACTTCATAGAGACTTGTTGATGGTTTTCAACAAAATTCTGATAGTGATATGGACAATGAAATCCAGGCTGAGGTGGTCTCAATGGAAATGAGGAACTTATCGGAAACTGGAATTAAGGTCACTGATATGGTTTGGCTCTGTGTCCCCACCCAAATCTCACCTTGAATTATAATCTCCATAGTCCCCACATGTCAAGGGCAGGACCAAGTGAAGATAATCGGATAATAGGTTTGCCTTTTCCCATGTTGTTCTTCTGATAATGAGTGAATCTCAGGAGATCTGATGGTTTCATAAGCAACTGTTATTTCCCCATTTGCACTCACTCTGTCTTGCTACCCTGTGAAGAAGATGCCTGATTCTTTTTTGTCTTCTGCCACAATTGTAAGTTTCCCGAGGCCTCCCCAGCAATACAGAACTGTCAGTCAATTAAACCTGTTTCTTTTATAAATTATCCAGCCTCCAGCAGTTCCTTATAGCAGTGTGAGAACTAATACACTAAATTGGTACTAAGATGGAGGGTGCTGATATAAAGATACCTGAAAATGTGGCAGCAGCATTGAAACTGGTAACATTCAGAGATTGGAAGTGTGTGGAAATTTCTGAAATAAACAGGAATATATGGTAAAGTTTGGAAATTCCCAGTGACTTGTTGGATCACTGACCAAAATGCTGATGATGATATGGACAATAAAGTTGAAGTCCAGGTGGTCTCAGATGAAGATGAGGAACTTGTTTGGAGCTAGAATAAAGGTGATTTTTGCTGTGCTTTAGCAAAGAGACTGGTGGCATTTTGCCCCTGCCCTAGAGATCTGTGGAACTTTTAATTTGAGAGCAATGACATGAAATTGAAACTTACGTTTAAAAGGGAAGCACAGCATAAAAGTTTGGAAAATTTGCAGTCTGACCATATGATAGAAAAGAAAAACCCATTTTCTGAGGAGAAATTCCAGCCGAAATTTGCATAAGTAATGAGGAGCTGATTGCTAATCACCAAGTAAATGGGGAAAATGTCTCCAGGACATGTCAGAAGTTTTCATGGCAGCCCCTCCCATCACAGGCTTAGAGGCCTAGGAGGAAAAAATGTTTTCAGGAACCAGGCCTAGAGCCCTGCTGCTGTTCTATGCAGCCTCAGGACTTGGAGCTTTACATCCCATCCAAGGCTAAAAGGGTCCAATATACAGTACATTGTTCAGAGGGTACAAGCCCCAAACCTTGGTGGCTTACACATGGTGTTTCGCCTGCAGGTAAGCAGAGGTCAATAATTAAAGCTTGAAAACCTCTGCTTAGATTTCAGAAGATGTATGGAAATACCTTAATGTTCAGGTAGAAGTTTGCTGCAGGGGTAGGGCCCTCATGGAGAACCTCTGATAGAACAGAGTAGAAAGAAAATGTGGAGTTGGAGGCCCCCCACAAACCTCCCCCTAAGGCACTGTCTAGTGGAGTTGTGAGAAGAGGGCCACCATCCTCCAGAGCCCAGAATGGTGTATCTACTTACAGCTTGCACCATGCATCTGGAAAAGCCATAGACACTCAACACCAGCCCATGAAAGCAGCTGGGAGCGGGGCTGTACCCTGCAAAGCCACAGTGGTGGAGCTACCCAAGGCTATGGGAGCCCACCTCTTGCACCAGTATGACATATATGTGAGATACAGAGTTAAAGAAGATAATTGTGGAGCTTTGAAATTTAATTTCTGTCCCATTGGACTTCAAACTTGCATAAGGCTTATGACCCTTTTGTTTGGGCAAATTTCTCCCATTAGCAATAGGTGTATTTATCCAATGCCTGTACTCTAATTGTACCTAGGAAGTAAATAAGTTGCTTTTGATTTTATAGAATCATAGCTGGATGGGACATGCCTTGTCTCAGATGTGACTTTGGACTTAGACTTTTGGGTTAATGCTGAAATGAGTTAATACTTTAGGAGATTATTGGAAGAGAACGATTATGTTTTGAAATGTAAGGGCATGAGATTTGAGACTGGCCATGAGTGGAATAATATGGTTTGGCTCTCTGTCTGTACTGAAATCTCACCCTGAATTGTAATCACCATAATTCCCATGTGTAAAGGGTGAGGCCAGGTGGAGGTAACTGGATCTTGGGATCAGTTTCCTCCATGCTGTTCTTGAGATAAGGAGTGAATCTTGTGATATATGATGGTTTTATAAGCATCTGGCATTTCCTCTGCTTGCACTCACTGTGTCCTCCCAACCTGTAAAGTAGGTGCCTGCTTTTCCTTTGCCTTTTGCCATGAATGTAAGTTTCCTGACCTCCTCCCACCAATAGCAATGTGGAACTGTGAGTCAATTAAACTTCTTTTCTTTATAAATTACCCAGTCTTGGGTATCTTTTCATAGCAGTATGAGAACAAACTAATACAGTCACTCTTGCTATGCTTTAGTAAAAGGACTGGTGGTATTTTGTCCCTGCCCTAGAGATCTGTGGAACTTTGAAGTTCAGAGAGGTAATTCAGGATATCTGGCAGAAGAAATTTCTAGGCAGCAAAGCATTAAAAAAAATAACCTAGCTGCTTCTAACAGCATAATCTCATATATATTCACAATGAGATAATCTGAAATTGAAAGTTATGTTTAAAAGGGAAGGAGAGCATAAAAATTGGAATATTTGCAGCATTACCATGTGGTAGAAAATAAAAGCCCATTTTCTTAGCAGATATTCAAGCTGGATACAGAAGTTTGCATAATTAAAAAGAAGCTGACTGTTAATAGCCTGAGACAATGGGAAAAATGTCTTCAGGGCATGTCATAGACCTTGTGGCAGCCCCTCCTATCACAGGCCCAATGGTCTAGAATGAAAAAAAGGGTTTTATGGGCCAGGCCCAGTGTCCTTTCTCTCTGTGCAGCCTCAGGATAGGGTACCCAGCCATATTAACTGGAGCTGGGGGCCAAGGTACAACTTGGGTGAGGCTTTAGAGGGTTCAAGCCACAAACCTTGGTGGTTTACTTGTGGTGTTGGGCCTGTGGGTGTACAAATGGAGCTTTGGGAACCTCTCCCTAGATTTCAGAGGACGTATGAAACCAAATAGATATCCAGGTAAAGTCTGCTGCCTTGGTGGAGCCCTCATGGAGAATCTCTACTAGGGCAGTGCAGAGGGAAAATGTGGCTTGGAGCTCTAACACATAGTTCCCCTGGGACACTGCCTAGTGGAGCTGTGAGAAGGGGACCACCATGCTCGAGACCCCAAAATTGCAGATCCACCTTGTGGCTGGAAAAGTTGCAGGGAATCAATTTCATCCCATGAAAGCATCAGCTGTGCTGTAACCTTCAGAATCACAGGGAAGAGCTTCCCATGGCCTTGGGCGCCCATCTCTTGCATCAGCATACCCTTCATGTGACACATGGAGTTAATTGTTCTTATTTGGAGCTTCAAAATTTAATGGTTACCCTGCTGGGTTTCAGACTTGCTTGGGGCCTGTAGACCCTTTGTTTTGGCCAATTTTTCCCATTGAGAATGGGGGCATTTATGCAGTACCTGTACCCCCATTTTATCTTGAAAGTAACTAACTTGTTTTTGATTTTGCAGTCTCATGGACAGAAGGAACTTGCCTTATCTCAGCTGAGACTTTGGACTTGGACTTTCGGGTTAATGCCGAAATGAGTTAAGATTTTGGGGGACTGTTAAGAAGGCATGATTGTGTTTTGAAATGTGAGAGGGACATGAAATTTGGGAGGGACCTATGGTGGAGTAATACGGTTAGGCTTTGTGTCCCTGTCCAAATGTCATGTCAAATCGTAATCTCCATGTGTCAGAGGAGGAACCTGGAGGGAGGTAATTGCATCATGGTGGTGGATTTTGCCCATGTTGTTCTCATAATAGTGAGTGAGTTCTCACAAGATATAATGGTTTAGAAGTGTGGCACTTCTCAATTAAATCTCTCTCTCCTGACACTATGTAAGACATGCCTTTCTTCCACCTTGCCTTCCACCATGATTGTAAGTTCCCTGAGGCGTCCTTAGCCATGCAGAACTGTGAATCAATTAAACCTCCTTTTAAATAAATTACTCAGTCTCAGGTACTTTTTTGTGACGATGTGAGAAGAGACAACTACACATAGTATGCAAATATGTTCTCTCAATTTGTGTGTTGTCTGTTTCCTCTTTTTTTTTTTTTCTTTTGCTACACAGACTGCTTTTTTTTGGTTTAATTGGGTCCCATTTATTATAGATAAATTTACTTCTAGGATTTTAGTCATGCATATTTTGCCTAGGCCAATGTCCAGAGGAGGTTTTCAGGTCATGTTCTAGAATTTTTATGCCTTCAAATCTGAGATTTAAATCTCTGATTTATCTTGAGTCTGTTTTCATTTCAGATGAGAGACAAAAATCCAGTTTCATTCTTTTATGTGTAGCTAGCGAGTTTTTGCATCATCATTAATTAAGTATGGTGTTCTTTACTTAATTTGGGTTTTTGTATGCTTTTCATATTGACTTGAATGAATGAGAGAGGATTTCTTGTTTCTCAATCTTTTGGAATAGTTTCAGTTCAATTGGTACCAATTTTTCTTTGAATACTGATGGAATTCAGCTGTGAATCTATCCAGCCCTGGGCCATTTTTGTTGCCAGTTTTTAAATTACTAACTCAATCTTACTGTTTGTTATAGGTCTGTTTGGGATCTCTATTTTATCCTGATTTAACTAGGAAGCTTGTATGTTTTTGAGACTCTATCCATTTCCTCTAGATTTTCTAGATTTGTGCATAGAGGTATCTATAGTAGTCTCAGATAATCTTTTGTATTATTGTGGTGTTGGTTGTAATGTCTCCATTTTCATTTCTAATCAAGATTATCTGAATTTCTCTCTTCTTGGTTAATCAAGCTAATGGTCTATCAGTTTTGTTTATCTTTTCAAAAGAGTTACTTTTTGTGTCTTTTTTTGTATTTTTGTTTCAATTTAATTCAGTTTTCTGATATTTGTTTTTATTTTTTTATTTTTTTGTTTTTTTTTCTGCTCATTTTTAGTTTGATTTGTTCTTGTTTCTCTAGTTACTTTAGGTATAACAGTAGGTTGTCAACTTGTGATCTTTCAGAATTTTTGACATAGGCATTTAGCATTATAAACTTTCTTCTTAGCAGCACTTTTGCTATATCCCAGAGGTTTTTTTAACTAGCATCATCATTATCATTCATTTCAATTTGTTTTCTAAAGTTTTCATATTGATTTTCTTGTTAACCCCAAAATCATTCAGGGGCAGATTGTTTATTTCCATGTATTTGTGTAGTTTTAAAGGTTCCTTTTGAAATTGATTGCTAGTTTTATTCCACTGTTGTCTGAGCAGATATTTGGTATGATTTTTTTCGAATTGATTGAGACTTGTTTTATCACCTATCATATGGTTTACCTTGTAGAATGTTCCATATGCTGATGAGAGGAATGTATATCCTGCAGGTCTTGAGTAGAATGCTCTGTAAATAAGTGTTAGCTCCATTTGTTCTAGAGTGTAGTTTAAGTCCATTTTTTGTTGTTGTTGTTGATTTTCTGTCTCAATGATCTGTGGAGTGCTGTCAGTGGAGTACTGAAGTCCCTCACTACTATTGTGTTGCTGTGTATCTTATTTCCTAGCTCTAGTAGTAATTGTTTTTCTGGATGTGGAAGCTCCAGAGTTAGGTGAATATAAATTTAAAATATATTCTTGTTGAGTTAATACTTTTATCATTGTATAATGACCTCCTTGTCTTTTTTTACTGCTGCTATTTTTAATCTGTTTTGTGTGATAAAGAAAGTCACTCCTCCTGCTTGCTTTTAGTTCCTATTTTCAGGCTTTTTTTTTTTTTTACCCCTTTCTTTGAGTTTATATAAATTCTTATATGTTAGTTGAGTTACTTGAAGACAGCAGATTTTTTTTTTTTTTTTTGAGATGTAGTCTCACTCTGTTTTCCAGACTGGTGTGCAGTGGCATGATCTCAGCTCACTGCAACTTCTGCCTCCCAGGATGTTCTTAATCTGTCCATTTGACCAGTATATTATTACTATACCCAGACTAGGAAGGCTCATAAAATTATTCCTGCTGCTGCTCCTATTTTTATATTTCCCACCTCTTCCTAAGTCAATTTCAGCACTGTGAATGATTAATCCCTTCCTCTGAGCCTGGATTGCCAGTTTCCATGGTTGAAGTATATATCCTGGAGGCAGTCTTTCTCCCTCTCACAGTCTGGGGACTTACAGTTTTCCACCTGGCTCAAAATGAAGTCTGCTGCCTGCCACTTCTTATAAAATGTCTGTTGTTTCTTCCAGTTTTCCTGTTAATTTCCTTCCTTGCTTTTTGTAGAACAAGTCACATAAATCTCTGCTCACTATTTTGTCCTTCCAAGTGGGAGAAATGTGTTAACATTGCCTTCAAACTACCATATTGGAAAAACAAAACAAAACAAAATCAACAAAACAATATTCTCCTTTTATAAGGATAGCCAACCAGTTTTCTCTTTAATGTGAATTCTGACCTCTGTTGCATTATTGAATAGACACATATAACTTTTAATGCTTGGTATATATTACTCATATTTTCTACTTAAATGTCAAATTATATATGCTTGGTAATTCCTTAGGTAAATAGTGTGTAGCCACATAATGCAAATAAAGTTTGACAACATCTCAATTTATTGTAGTTGCCCCCACATTTTGGTATCTTTAATACATAGCTTACTATGTTATGTATTTTTCTGCTAGTTTTAGCAAAATGCTTTTTTTCCTTGTATATTTAAGAGTAGAATATCAAGCAACATGGTAAATGTATCAGAAATTGGCATCATTTCATCACCTGAAAAAAGCAAATCTACCTATTAGATTACACTTTATTATTGACATTAAAATACATGTAGTCTAAAAATTCTAACATGTCTCTCTTCACCATCAAATATTGCAACTTATACAGCATATAGAAGTAGAAATTAAATGCCCTATTTTTTTAGAATGAATGCTGATGAAAGGAAAAAGGAATAGTAAACATTTAACATGTTTCTTAACATTAATGAAATATGTGAATTGTGTGTGTAATTTCATAATTTGTTCCATTGGTATGTAGCAATAGTCTCTTTAATCACTGTGCCTTTTGCACTTCCCCAAATCTCCAGTATATAAAATTAAAAAAACATTTCTCTATGTGTGAGAAATGTTTGTTTATATGTCTCTAAACACTAATATGTGTTCAGTTAAAACTTTCCAGTCATTCAGAAGTTTCTTCAGTGTTGTCTGTCTTCAGGAAAATAATTTTAGGCATAGTATGAATGTTGGTAGAAAACTAACATTGGCATATTTTTTATACTTTTGCTATCTCTGAGGTAAGAAGCTTTCTCTATGGATGAACATGGAGCAAAAGCTTCCATGATTTGATTTAAAATTTCATTAATTCCATTAATTAAATGTATTACATCTTGTAAAAATTGTAGCAAGAAAATAGTCTTTCCATTCTCTAAGAAAAAAATACAAAAAAAAAATGTTCATTGCAGCAGTATTTATAATGGTAAAAAAGGCAACCAACATAAAAGTCCATCCATAGAATCAAGGAAATCATGTTAGACACTCTGTGTAGAATATACTGTAACAATTCAAATGATAAAATGTAATGAACATTGCATAGTTACCTGAAAAAATAATATATCAGGTAGAATTTAAAAAGCTGAATGCAAATTTGCATCTATAGTAAGATGACACATATATCTAAACAAGGTAGGTATATGCATAGGAACTGAAAAAAAGCCAGGAATAGTAAAGTATTAAACACAGATTAGTTGTTTGAATGTATATATGTATGTGTTTGTGTATATATATATATGTGTGTGTGTGTGCATGTGTGTGTGTGTATTTTAAAAGTTTCTGTTGTTACTGATATGAGAATGTATTGTTTATGTATTTTAAAGTTTTTATGTAACCACATTTCTCCTTACCAACTGCTTACCATAATAGGCTATAATTAATGCATTGTTTTATTCTATTTAGCCTGTGGTATTGAACTCCAGCAGTGTTCATGGGCCGTTAAGTTTTATGAGTCTATAATGATTGAACATCTTCTTAAAGCCTAAGTGACCTTCAAATAGCTAATAGATTTGTTTAGATTCTCTGCTATTAAAGAATAAATAATACATCCATTCACACAATAGAGGGATTTACTTGTGCAAATAAAACATGTAAGAGAGTATTACCTACATGTTCATCATTTGTTCTATATCACATAGATGAAATGTGTGCTAAATACCTTATATAAACTTGGCAAAACAGGTACACGATTAGAATACGTTTTGCTTCTGTCACAAAATTGAAATGAATTTAGCACATTCAAGATTAGTTCAATAAAACTTAATATTTTCAGCATTTTATCCTCTGACAATGGCATTATTTGAAACCCAAGTCATACAAATATTATAAGTTGTTCTAACACTGCAGCTCTATGTGCAAGGACAGAGAACTGTATGAATTGATTTATTAGTATGCTTTTTTTGAATGAGACAGAAAACAACATGTCATCGTGTGGTAAATAGAAGAATGGCCCCAGAAAGATGTCCACATTCTAATCCCTGGAACCTATTAACATGTTACCTTACATGACATAAGAGTTTTGAAGATGTCATTAACGTTCCTGAGATGAAAAGATTGTCCTGAGTTATTTGAGTAGGCAGAATATACACAAAAGTCCTTATAAAAGCAAGGCAATAGTATCATAGGGGGAGGTCTGAGGATAGAAGGATAATCCAGAGGACAGAAAATTGAAAGTACTGTTGTAGGAAAAACTAGGTTCTTGTCACATAACAGGAAAGATTAGGCCTCACACTTTGAAGGGTGAGGGGGAATAGAATTTATTAGTCAAAAAAGTAAAAGGAAAAAACAACAGAAAAGTGAGATGAAGTCTTGCTAACAGGCTCTCCATTTCATCTGTTGAATCCCAGGTTACCACACAGGAACAGGAGAAGCCAGGCTCCTCCCGGCCAACCCCCTGCAAAGAGCATAAACTTTCATGACTCCACCCCATTCTCCCAGTATGAAGGCCAGTTAGAAATCTTCTAGGGACCCCTTTATACTTGGCTGACTCATTCCCCTCTCTAAAGATGTACAATCTAACTGCCATTATAATAAGAATTAGAATAAGAATGAAGACCAGTACTAACTGTTTCCTGCTGACAAGAGGGGCTGTTTTGAGAAAACAGCACTCAGATCTCCCTCATAGGTCTATTTACGCATCCCTGGCAGAAGGGGCTCTCATCCAAACCATAACCATTTGGAGTTTGATGGCCTAAATGCAAGAAGAGAAAAATTGGGTTATTAGAAAATATGTATCAAAATGAAACAAGGGGTGGTAAGGATAGCTCAAAAATCCTGATGCCTTTTACCAGTTTGCATGGGGAGAGGGAGGCCAAAAGCCCGACTGGTTAAAAAAAATCTTTGACCCTTTACCAGCATGTCAGCCTTCTGGTTCCTTTCCCCTGAGCCCAATCCTAAGCCAACCAGTTTAAAGTTTGGGAAATTAACTTTTCCTAGTGTGAAGGATACATTCAAGGTTACTATCCTATAATATGGAGATACAATTACCTATCAGTGAAGAGAGGACAAAGAAGGAGAAAGAAAAAAAAGGAGGTGCTTTTTTAAAAAGGAGTCCCAGGGGTTCAGGATGCGTTCAAAATGGGTACAGACTGAAGGTGGATGGCTACTCATCTACAAAAGGGGAGTAGGCATCCCTGGTTCCCTTCTCTTCCTTGCAAATGCCCAGGGTATGCAAGGGAGGCAAAGTGAAGCATTCCTTTGTTCTTATATCCCCGAGTCCCAGTGAACATTACAGGGTGCCACTCATGGGTACCTAAGCAGCCTGCCTCCATGAAGCAGAGAGCGTCTAGAGAATAAGAATTGTGTACTCTCACCTATGCCTCTATCCACCCTACTATCTGTAGCTTTGGCGTTCTCCAGACCTCATTTATGCCATGGATACTAGCATGACCTTTATCTGTGTAATGGGAGGCTTAGCTTAATTGGCAGGAATTAGCCAGGCTCACCTGTGCTGCGCCTTTTAACCTCTGTTATTGTGTGCCTCTGGATCCTTTAGATCCAGTTTTCTTCCCTAGGGCTTCAACCTGAAGCTTAAAATTGAGTTTGGGACAAAAAATATGTCTTAGTGGAGTTCCATGGACTTCATAGCATAAGCTAAATGCTAAGATGAAGCTGTGGAATTGAGTCCTCTCCTCCAACAAGGGAGCGAAAAGGAGGTACTGTGACATACCCAGATGCCTGGTGGCTATGGTTTTGCTTGCTAAGATTTAGGTCCATGGTGCTTGGCTTTGATTAGCTCCATTGGTCTTACTTTCCCAAAAGGGAAACCTCCAGGGGATCGGCATCCTATTCATTCCCATCACTTGGCAGGATTTGCAGGTTAATTATTCAGAACTATAATATTGATACAGATTTCTACATTACCCATCCCTTTTCTT
The DNA here is from genome assembly GCA_004027835.1 of Alouatta palliata. Taxonomy (NCBI): domain Eukaryota; kingdom Metazoa; phylum Chordata; class Mammalia; order Primates; family Atelidae; genus Alouatta; species Alouatta palliata. The sequence continues at coordinate 92,829 of PVKV010004348.1, read as the reverse complement.
CCTTCTGAGCTACAGGTGGAAATTGCTGGTTGATTCACAGGAACAAGCAGGGTTGGTCTAAATTGGAGGTAAAAACTTTAAAGTAACTAATAGGTTTAGATTTTAATGACAAATATATAAGTTTTGAGACATAATTTCTCTCTCTCCAGTCTTCATTTTTGTTAGAAAAAATCATATTAGGACTGAGTTGTTTGCAAAATAGACTTAGTCTTATACTTGGCCTGATTCTTTGCATACAGTGCAGCAAGAATAGCTATTTCTACATGAGCTTTCAAGATTGGCTTTGATAAACCTCAGTTCCACAAGAAATCTCAGATAAAACATTTGAAAGCCGAGTCCAGCCATGGATTTGTATCCTCAAGTAACTGTGAGTTGGGTGATCCTTTCCTCTTAAGGTCCCAAGATAAACTTAGAGCTCCTGGGCCTGTTACAAAGTGACATTTTTTACTGACTACAGGTCAGGAATTCTGTACAGGGACTGCATAGAAAAGGGTATGAGTCCAGTTCCCCCAAGGGGCTTTTATCGGCTCTGCAAGTCAAGCTTGACTCCTTAAAGGGAAGCATACCCTTCTAGTCAACGCCTTGGTTAAGCAACTAGTTTCTCCAATTGCATCCTTATTGCACTGATGCAAATAACTCTTTTGCCACAAGTTAAGAATATTCACAGATAGTTTCCAAATTCTAGAGGAACCAGGCAGAGAGAAACAAACATGATCCAAATTTTGTTCACAAGCGTGTACTTTACTCAATTATTAAAGGCTGTAAATAGTTCAAAATAAGTAAATAAGTTTCCTTGACTCTGAAAAACAAAGCAAGGATCACCAATATTTCAAGCAAAAGTCAAAAAGTTAACTCTTATTTTGCTTGATATTCATGAACATTTAGCTCTTCATGAGTCCTCTATATTTCTCCTTTATTCCAATGTCACAATCTCCAAAGTTATCTGAAACCTGTATTTGAAAGCACCTGTCAGAATCGTATAGTTTTCTATAGAATTCTATAACTTATTTTGAAAAGGATTAAAACAAAATACCAATTGTCTGTAAGTAACAAAATGTCCTGGGTAGTTACAGTTAGAAACACAGTTGACAAAGAAGTTTGGTTATCTCTGTTGTTTACAATAACATAACCATAATTATGATTGATAGCATATATTTTAGACATTACAATTTTAGAAATTATATACAATTTTGGAACATATATTGGTATTATTCATCAAAATATAAACTAAAAATATATTGAGCACCATTTGGTAATCCCATGTACATGAGCATGTCAAATAATCTTGTTTACCTCTCTTTTCTGGATACTCCAGGAAACCTTCTGAAGTATCTGAAAAGCCAGGTGTCAGGAAAGACAATTTTGAACCTGAAGTTTGATTTGAGGGAGGCTGTTAAATATGTTAAATATATGAAACACTTAATGTTATATAATAGAATTCCAAATTATCATAATTTGTACCAAAACGATGACTCAGAAACTCAAAAAAACTAAAACCTTTTACAACTCTACAAATTTCGCTAAAGAGCAGATTAGTGAGAAGTACCTTGTTCTGCTTTCAATTTACAGAAAAACCACATATTTATAACACCTTTTTGAAATTAGGCAATATGTTCAAATATAGAATTTTTGCAGGATTAATGTTTACAATCCTTCCACCATTTCTTTGAACTTTTAACTTTATCTTATCTATTTTAAAACAATTCATTAACCCTAGGCTGGAATTTACATTTTCATGCTTTCTTATAACCTTTTACTGAGAACACATTATACCATTCTACACACCTTGCCTATAAATCAATTTCCAGTAGTCTCGATTACAGGTCATAACGGTAATTTTTAGCAATTTTTAACTGTAAAGCCTGGTAAGTTGTTTGATTACGTGCTAGGTGCAGCCAAGGTTTGACTCCTTCCAGCATAATTAAGGGTGTGGTTAACTCCATATGCCACCAGGTCTTACAGAGTTGAACAGGCCTCAAAAACCAATAAGCAGTTTATAACCTCAAAACACAGCAAACCTTCCATCTGACCTGCATAACTTAGTTCACCTACTTACACTTTGATGACATCTGCTTTTTACCCATAATTTTTAAAGCTGTTTTTTCTCTGAAATATTTAAGTCACATGTCCTGAAAGGTACCTCACATTGCAATGAAGGTCAAAGTTTACTGCTACTTCAAGTTATTTTCTGAAAATAATCTTTGCCTAAAGTATAAGAAGCAGCCTCCAATTTATGCTTTTGCTGCACTCTAAAACTGCAGTGAGAAGAATCTTAGAACATTCAGCAAGCACTTTTTATAGATTCTATTTTATCTAAAAAGTGCACAGCATGTATAGCCAAAATAGAAATTAGTAAAAGTGGAAAACAAAGCAAACCAAGTTAAAACTATTAAAATATTTACTTATGTCAGCAATTATATTTTCTTCGATTGCATTTTATTTATTAGTTGGGTTGTTAAACACATATCTGCAACTTCTCTTGAGCTAAAAGTGGTCATTTACCTAACACTTCATTTTCTAGAATCTCACAGTCAGCACAGCATATCTCATGATTCTTCAGGAGTTCTCAAGTAAATTGGTGAAGGTTATTATTGTCCTATCCATGTGCAGTAACTAAGCCAGTCACAGGGAAGTGAGAAGCCCTGGAGACAAAACGTTTGATGAATGTGTGCTCTGTGCCAAACTGGTGATCTGAGAAAGGAACAAGGAGTTCTGGACACTGACCTCATGCTTACTTGAGCATGTAACATGGCTCGTTAGGGCAATACAGGAGCATAACTTGGAGATACTGATTGATATGATGGTATAAACAGAAAGATTTGCTGGCTGCTGTACCTGTGAATCAGGTCCTATAATATAGAATACATCTTCATTCTTTTCCACGAATGAAGATTTGTTGGCCTTCTCTTTGCCACTGATAGAATGTATCTCAGACTAACTGAGGTTATAATATTGAATACTTTATTATTTTTATTTTTTTTTTAGAGGTGAGGTCTCCCTATGTTTCCCAGGCTGGTCTCAAATTCATGAGCTCAAGAGATTATCCTACCTGAGCCTCCTGAGTAGCTGAGACTACAGGGATATACTACCATCTTTTTAATTTTCAACTTGAAACTCTTCTATTATAATTTTTATCTCAAGTTTTTTGAGATATAATTTATATGTAATAAAGTGTACCCATTTCAAGGATGCAGTTTGATGTTTTGTCAAAATATATAGAGTCATGTAGCAAACATCATTATCAAGATTTTAGAATGTTTTCATGACCTTCAAAATTATATCCTTTACTTTTGCAGTCAGTTATTCCTACCCCACAGTGGTCAAGACCTACAGATCTGCTTTTGGTCAACAAGGATTAGATGAACTGTCCCAGAATGTCATTTAAATGAAATCAGACTATAGACGACTTGTGCTTGGTTTCTTTTGTTCACCATAATGACTTTGAGATTTATCTATGTGATTGTGTGGGATTGACAGTTTATTTTGTTTTTATTGCTGAGTAATATTCCATTGTGTGAATAGATAATTATTTGCTTATCCATTTACCAGATGAAGGGCATTTTGAGATATTTTCAGATTTGGGCTATTGTGAATAATGCTGCTCTGAACATTCATGCACAGATACGTGTGTGGATGTGTTTTTATTTTTCTTGGGTACATGCCTAGAAGTGTAATTACTAGATCATATGGTAAGTGTATGTTTATCTTTACCTTTGTAGAAACAACTGCCATATTGTTTTAAAAATGTATATATTATTTTTCTATCTTACCAGCAACATACGAGAATTCCAAGATTTCCACAGTCTCACCAGTACTTGCTTTTGTCATTCTTGTTAATTTTAACAATTCTAGTGTGAATGTACTGGTGTCTGTTTTGGTTTTAGTTTGTTTGTTTATGTTTTTATTATTTAGTTGTAGGTATGCTTATGTGTTCTGGATAATAGCCTTTGTTAAATATATGGATTGTCAATATTTTTCCCAGTCTGTAACTTGCCTTTCTATTTTCTTAATGGTGAGAAATTGCTGATTAATTTAGATATTTGTTTGTTACAAACAAATCTTGGTAGAACGATTAATATTGCTTTCAACCTCCCAATGTGACAAAAGATCAAAAAAGCCTAAGACATTAAAATTTTAGACCAACGAATTTTAACTGAGTAACATTTTCAGAACTCATGACAGTGGTCAGGAATACATAGGTAATATTAATATTTTTGACTTGACATAACAAACAAAATATTTTTGCAAAAGTATAGAATGAGAGATCTATAGCTAGAGTACTATATTGTTGCAATTCTTTATTATCTGTTCACATGTGTTTTAAATTGAAAAGATATATTGATTTTTTTATTCTAAAATGGAGGGAGGGAGAGAGAGAGAGTATGTATGTATTCAGGCATTCAAAATTCTATGTATTAACACACCCCAAAATATAGATTATCAAAAAGCTGTTTCATTTTCTTAGCATTTGAAGTATTATATGAAGTTAAGACTGTGTTATTTAACATGTGGTTACATAAGTACATATATAAAGAAGGGAATCATGCAGAGTTAAATGTGTTTCCATTAATAAACACATGCAGGTATAAGAAAAAATAAACACCTCATAACAAACAAACAGCGAGAATGAAGACTGATTCTTAGTAGCATAATCTAAGAGGAAATTCCACTCCCTACAAGATCTATGTTACTAATGGAACAGACTAACCAGTTAAGTAAAGTAAATTTTTAACAATATCTGCATTAAGACGCATCTTGATAAAAATTAAATTATAAGGATAAAGTAAAATATATATACATCTATTTAAAATAAAACCATGTCTATAAATGTCTGACTGTCCTCAGACTTTTCCTGTGCACTCCTTAATGTAGGAAAATGACTGTTAAATACCTACATATTTTAAGGCACCGAGAAAACATTAACAGTTATGGAGTCTGCTACCCTTCAGTGTGCATCTTGATATGGCTTGCAGAGTTATGTGAGAAACAGTGTTGGCCATTTGAGAAAATGAAAATATTTAGAAGCTTCTTACCATATTATGAAAGAAAGGCCCTGGGGCAGGAAAAATATAAATGACTGTCCTGTAACCTGGGCATGTGGAAGTTTGAGTGTAAAGTTTTCAGACATTCCTAGGGATGAGTGAAGCAATTGAAACTGAGTAATAACAAGAGAACTCAAGAAATCTAAGTAAATGTAAACTATTATTTTCCAAATTTATCTATTTTAAATATTAGAGTGCTAAGTACATTTTTTACAGTGGTACTTCTATTGATAGATAAGTTGAAAACCAATATTTTACATACTTTTTGAGAAAAGGGGCTGAGATCCAAGTACTTTAAATCTAGTAAAAATGTTATTCAAATATGAAGGCACAGCATGAACAACATGGTCAAACCCTGTCTGTACAGTAAAAAAAAATATTACAAAAACTAGCTAGGTATGGCGATGCATGCCCGTGGTCCCAGCTACTCATGAGGCTGAGGAGGAAGGGTTGCCTGAGCTCAGGAGGCAGAGGTTGTAGTGAGCTGACATCGTGCCACTGTACTCCAGCCTGGGCTACAGAGTGAGACTCTCTTTCTTTCTCTCTCTCTCTCTCTCTCTCTCTCTCTCTCTAACTATTAGACCATTATATATGGTCTAATAGTTATAAATATATATATATCTATCTCCATACATATGAATCATGAATCTTCATCTCTGAAACTTCAGCAAGAGTCTGCTAAAATTAAAAAAAATCCTCTATATAACCACAAAATTATCATCTTTAGAATATTAACAGTTTCAGAATACTTTCTAATAGTTATAAATATGTATGTATATTTGTGGTTATATAGAGGAATGTTTTTAATTTTAGCAGACTCTTGCTGAAGTTTCAGAGATGAAGATTCATGATTCCTGAAACTGAATTGCAAATTATTCAACCAAAAATATATATACTAACATGTATTCACATATATGTATAGCTAGATTAAATATGGCAAAATGTTTCTAATTGTTCAATATCTATGGTGGTATATGGGAGATCATTGTTCCATTCTTTGATCTATTCTCTATGCTTGAAATGTTTTCCAAATGAAATGAGAAATGAAATATGTAAAGTTCTTTTTTAAGTGCACAAGGAAACTTCCAGACCTGCTCATGGTGAAGTAAAAAGGCAAGGATTTACCCTTCTATGTGAACACAGAGAAAACTAGATAAACTTACATGAAGCAACAGTTTTCATATACTGACCAACAGGAAATACATGGGTGATTTCTGAGAGATGTAAAACAAATAAATACAATGATAGTCTGGCAACTGGAAATGCTTCCAGGTCAGAGGGCTAAGAGGGGCATCTCAAGCACATGCTGTCATTGAGTTGAGGAGACAAAGGTTGGATATTGAAAAAGCTGAAGTAGCTGGAATCTTGAAGAGCAGAACGACACAAAGGAGGGAGCTACAGGGAGAAGAATCTCTAGAAATCTTTAAAGGATCTCCCTGAATTTTGTTGCCATGCAATAAACCATACATATGCAGGATAAAATTTCATGAGGTAAAACAAAAAACAACTGTGGTGGCTGAACGCAAGAGTTCCTAAAGTGACTGCATGCCTAGACTCTTGATTTCAGAAAAGCTGGAGGAGGGAAAAGATCCTCATTGACCACTTCAGGTATTCAGAGTTTCCAGAGGTGGTAAACCTTAGCAGGGGTACTATCCTAATCATAGAGTAATGGTTAAAAACTAGCCTTGAATGAAATAAAGATGCTCTACAAGTAAGTTAACTGCCTTCAAGAACAAACTTGCTTCCTAAACTCTAAAATAATACAAAACCTCCAAGCACTCAAAAGTAAAGTTCAATTTTCAATTTTACCATCCAAAATCACTAGACTAGTGAAGCAGCAGAAGAGTATAACTTATAACTATGAAGAAACCAGTACATAAAAATAGTCTCTGAAATAACCCAGGTCATGGAATTAGCAAATAAGGACTTTCAGAACAGTCGTTATAAATATGCTCAATATGCTGAAGGATTTGAAGGAAAATTAGTATAGTGAGTAGAATACATTAGAACGGTGAAAAAAATAAATAAATAAATGAAACCAAGGAGTGAAAAATACAGTACCTGAAATAAGAAGAGTGCATCACAGGATTAATAGTTAATTAGACAATGCAAAATAAAAGATTCGTAAACTGAAGACATAGGAATAAAAACTAAAATAACTGAACTATAGAGAGACAAATTAGTGAAAAAAAATTGAGAAAGAATTACTTACCAGTGAGACAGCATCAAACATTCTGACATAAGCGTAATTAAAGTTCCTTCCAAATAAGGAGGGTGGGATTGAACAGAGAAATCTAGAGCCATCTTTTTCTTCCAACTGTAAGATATGATATAAACCCACAAATCCAAATACTTGCATTAACTACAAACATGATAAATGCAAAGAAAACCGCTCCAAAGCACATCGTAATGACTTCCTGAAACCTCGTACTATAGATAATATTTTAAACCAGCCAGAAATAAAAGATATACCATGTAGTGAGGAACAAAGATAAGATTGTTTACAAACTATGTAAATAAAAAAAAAAGCAACATATTTAAAAGTCTGAAAGAAAGAAACTGTGAACCTAAAATTTTACATTCGGCAAAAATACTTTTCTAAAAGAAGGTAAAATAGAAATTTCCAAAAAACATAAAATTAAGAGAACTCATTGCTTGCTGAAGTACACTGCAAGAAGTGTGAAAGGATGCCCTTTGTCTGAATAAACATGATACCAAAATGAAACTTTGACATACTCATATGAATGACAATCTCCAGAAATGGTACATACATGGTAAATAGAAAAGGCTTCCTTCTATGTTTAAATTTATTTTATAGGTAATTGTATATGTAAGGGAAAATTAATAATTTATTGGATGTTAATAACATAAGCAGAAATTAAATTATGCCAACCATTTATTAAAGGAAAGGAGGAAGGAAATGAAATTATTCTATTGTAACTTTCTTACATTGTATATGAAGTGTAATTGGCCCTTGAACAACATGAAAGTTAAGGAAACCAACCTTCCCATATTGTGGGAAATCGTTGTACAACTTTTGCATCCCCAACTACTCATAGCCTACTGTTGACAGGAAGCCTTTCTGATAACATAAACAGTTGAGTAGCACATATTTTTTATGTTATATCTATTATGTGATATATTTTATACTTATAATAAAATAAGCTAGAGACAAGAAAATGATTTGAAGAAAACCATAAGGAAAATATATTTACTATTCACTAAGTCAAAGTAGATCATCATAAACATCTTCATACTCATTGTCTTCATATTGATTAGGCTAAAAGGAGAAGAGAAAAAAGGGGCCTTTTGATCTCATAGTTGGCAGAGGTGAAAGTAAATCCATATAAAAGTAGACCCATGCAATTCGAACCAGTGTTGTTCAAGGTCAACCGTAGTAACTGATTGAATTTGGGAGGTGACAGAAACAAAAGCGAAGAATGACTGCCTTGTCAGATGGCTATGGCCATCACACAGAGGGTGTTTTTAAAGGGAAAATTAAGATAGAGTATGATACTGTGTTTTAATTGGAATGCATCGAGTTTAAGAGCTATGTGGAGATGTCCAATAGGTGGTTGCAAATATAAGACTGGAGTTTAGGTAAATCATCTGTGATGAAAATATATGTTTGGGAGTTTTCTATTAAAGTTATGGAAGTTAATGAGCCTATCCTGGTAAAATGAAAACAAGGTGTAAGAGAAAGTCCTGAGGTAGGCCATAATTTCAGGATCAAATGCTGAGAAAGTTGCAGAATAACAAAATTCAAAATGAACAGAGAAGTAGCAAAAACAAAAAGACTGGTATTCTGTAAATCAAGACTGCTAAGAAGAAATGAGAGTAGCTAAAAATGCAGAAGGTTACTACATTGGGCTCTCAATTCCAAGTGCAAGTACTCTCGTATAAACTAGTAGTAGAGATTATTTTTAAAAATTGGAAGATGTTTCCTTGTAGGTGTCATTTCCCCCTTGATTGATCTTCTTATCCTTTTATTTATTGTTATCTCAGTGATAATACATGGAATTCACACGCAAAATACCATAAAGGGCTGTTTTTATTTGTAAGAAGTGCAGATGTAGGAAGCCTTTTTATTTTATTATACTTTAAGTTCTGGGGTACCTGTGCAGAATGTGCATGTTTGTTACATAATTATACACGTGCCATGGTGGTTTGCTGCATCCATCACCCCGTCATCTACATTAGGTATTTCTCCTAATGCTCTTCCACCCATAGCCTCCCCCACTGACAGGCCCTGGTGTGTGTTGTTCTCCTCCCTGTGTCCAGATGTTCTCATTGTTCACTCCCACTTATATGTGAGAGCATACGGTGCTCGGTTTTCTGTTCTGTTAGCTTGCCGAGAATGATGGTTTCCAGCTTTATAGCAAAGACTTGGAACCAACTCAAATGCCCATCAATGATAGAATGGATAAAGAAAATGTGGCACATATACACCATAGAATACTATACAGCCATAAAAAAGGATGAGTTCATGTCCTTTGCAGGAAGCCTATTTGAAATTATTGTTTTTATGGCTATCTGGGAGTGTGTTGGGTTTCAATTTCACTGTTCTGTTGGAAATGACTTACTCAGATTATGATTTCATTCTGTTTTATTAATTGTGGCAATCTTAAATGTCTTTGTTCCTGTCTTGATGCAGAGGTCAAGGAGAGAGAGAGGAAAAGAGTAAAAACTCTCTGAACAGATTTTAGTGTCATATTCATTAAAAAGTAACACAACAGGCCGGGCGCGGTGGCTCACGCCTGTAATCCCAGCACTTTGGGAGGCCGAGGCGGGTGGATCACCAGGTCAAGAGATCGAGACCATCCTGGTCAACATGGTGAAACCCCGTCTCTACTAAAAATACAAAAATTAGCTGGGCATGGTGGCACGTGCCTGTAGTCCCAGCTACTCGGGAGGCTGAGGCAGGAGAATT
>PVKV010004348.1:0-82757 GCA_004027835.1 Alouatta palliata | reverse complement strand
GTAACAACACAGAGAGTTGATACCATGCCTAAGACAGAGGCAACACTCAGTGAACACATGGTGAATTGACTTTAATTTAGTGGATTTCTTGTGACTATTTCTAATGTTAAATGGATAAAACATGTTATGTAGTTACTACCTGGTTAAAAATGTGGATTTTACTGTGAATCCTACTGCTTGTTTTGTAATACCCCAGTATCTTTTCATGATGAAGTTGTAGATTTTAAGAAATATTGAATCATTGTAATTTTGGAAGAAAAGTAAACTGCATAGCACTTTTTTGAAAAGTAAGTTAGAGGTCACAAAAGGGGTGCTGTTGTGCCCCCTTTGGCTTATAAAATTAAGCTGAGTTTGTGCTTCTATTTTTGTTTCATTTTGTTTTTAATATTAACCTGTTTTCTCTATTCATTTGCATTAATAATTGCAGGAATCTAATACCCAAATATAATTATTTGATATTTCATGGTCATTATACTTAAATTCTAAAGGAAATGGACCTCTTCCTAAACTGGCAATGGTTAGTAAAACTCTCCCTGGTCTGCTAGTCGGTGCACAAAGTTAATTACACTTGTGTCTTGTTTGTTGCGTGGAAGGTCTATCTATCACCCAAAGCACCTCCAAACATGCAATTAGAGCTTGAAGAAAAAGAGGCTTTGCCAATTGCATCCCATGCCTACAATTTCCATGCTAGCAATATGCCTCATTTCCTGGAGTAGAATACATGTGTTTTACTACTACAAAGGTTATTAATTTACGAATGACTTTTAGGAAGTAAATTTTAGTGTATGTCTATAAAATATAGCTTCTGAAAATACAAATTTATTATCACAGAATCTGATCTCTCTGGTTATAACTAGAAGTAGAATCTGATAGTTTTCACTTTGAATATTCATTTTAATATATTCAGAGTCAATAAAATTTCAATTTCCCATATGAAAGTTTCCATACAATCAGTTTGTTTTTCATAAGTTCTTTAAAAAGTGGGTGTGATGTGTTTGTGTGTGTGTGTGTGTGTGTGTGTATGTGTGTGTGTGTGTGTGTGTGTGTATGTACGTATGTGAGTGTGTGAGAGAGAGACAGACCGAAAGAGAGAGAAAGAAAGAGTAAGGGAGGAGTGTAGAGAGAAAAATTTTAAATTTTATATGTTACGTTTGGCTTTTATTTATTAAGATATAGATAATCTGTAATGTTGGGAGACCCAAGGTAATTTGTCTGTTCATTCCTTTATTTGTTCAACTTTTCATTAATTTATTGAACATTTATTGCATTCATTAAACATTTCTTGAGCATCCTTTCTGTGCCAGGCACACCCAAACTCACTGTATATACACAGATGAATCAGACAAGCTCCTCCATTTAAGGAAGTTCTAATACAATAGGGAAGACAGAAAAGCTTACGGATTGTCACAAAGTGACATGGTATAAGAGACATACGATTCCTAACTCATCTTTGGTGGCCAGAGAGAGGTGAATTCTATATCTATTGATTTCTGGATATAAGACTTTGGGCAAGTCACTTTTTTTCTCTCACTTACTGCATGTCTAAGATGGGGGAAACGTTTTAAACACAGGGTGCTCTGGTGAAAATGTAAGATAACCTGGGAAAGAACTTGAAATTTTAAAAAGCTCGGCATGTGGATAAGGACTGCGTTATCATGGTTGAGCTTATGTCAACAAAAAGGTTGGAGGGAAAGTTTTAACTATGTCAGCCACTCCCCAGACTTGACTTGGAACCCAAGAATTAGGGTCAAAAGTAGAATGTTTGGATAGTAAAATGCACCAAAACTGCTTCTTATGGGATGTATTTATAATACAGGTTAGTCTATAGGGGATTCCAAACCTGAGAAATCCTTCATATTTTCCAATAAATCGCTAGCCTAGAAGAGTTCTTTTGTCTGTAGTGCTTCATTCTCATTCCATTCTGCTGTTATTAATATTTACAGGGACAAATGTCTGCCTAGGTTGTCATGTTGTACCATCTATTTTGGTTGGTCCTAGATCATTCTGCAACTTTTCCCATCTTTGAGCACTTGGTAAGGAATATATAATATGGTTGGCTTTTGTTTTCAGCATATGCCCTTCTGTCTCCCAAACTAGATTGTCACATCTCAGCTCTCTCAGTCTGTTCCACAGTACCTAGTCCTTACACATGTCTTCATTTAATCATCCAATTGGCATTTGCTAAACATTCATGATTAGCTATGGCATTATGCTAACTGCTTATAATATCATCTCATTAAATCTCATGACAACAATTTAAAGTAGGCATTATTATAATCCCATTTTTACATGGAAAACTGAGGCTGCTTGAAGTTAAATCACTTTAAGCAAGGTCATCTAGCATTTTAGCTGTTGCTTTTTGGCCGACTCAGATCAATAGAGACAGATTCTGCTTTAACACCTCTCCTACTGTTATGTCCTACAAAATCCTGGCTTAAAACTTCTTCCTCTACTCCCTGTAGCCAAAGCAGCTGAGATTCTATTATACTCTGTGCCTGTTCTACTCCCTAGGAAGTAAAATGCTAACATGAAGTCTTTGCTGCTCAATTTCAGCTAGACAAATGTTCTAATTTTGTTTTGCCTATGAATGTGGCAGTGAGATCGCCTTCATCCAGCGTAGTTTTGTGTAATTTGGAAAGGCGAAAGCAAAAAAGAAGTTTTAAAGTTTTAACGTTGAAGTAACATATCATTCAGTATATCAGGAGTGAGTTGCTTTTTATATACATTATTCTCTTTCCATATAAATTAATAACCATGTTATAGCTATTGTTGAGGAATATAAAATTAATGTTATGAAGTTTAAAGTTTGGGGTACATGTTTCAAGTAAGACATTGAGTATTATCATTTTTGATGAATGTGATGCATCTCATGTAAGAAGCCAAATGCTCTACATGAGCACAGTTCTGTTTTCTTCATTATTGCTTTATCTTTCATTTTCTGTCCAAAGGGAAACAGAGGTGAAACAGGAAAAGGGATCAACAATGGGTATTATTATATTCTCCTCATAATTTATTTTCATGGCTGATGTTGAAGAAAAAGCTTAATAATAAAGACTCTTCCCTCTAAAACTAATATTAGCAGAGTAATGTTTCAATGTCATGAGATAAAAAAGAAAAATTTAATATCAACTTATTTCCTGCATACATTTGTGAGTGAAGATGAAATATTGCTTGGAGAGTTGAAATTCTCAACATTGCAGTATTCATAGTTCTGGTCATTAATTTCTGATGCAAACATGCATAATTTGTGATATATTTTTGCCTAAAGAAGCCTCTCCAAAACTTCAAGAAGAGAACCCAAAATATAGTCAGATTCATCCAACAAGGCTACTATTTTCTGCTCAGACTTTAAATGTTTTATTTTTTAATGATTCCCAAAACAATCTCTCAAATTCCAAAGCAGGCTTAATAAATTATTTAAGCATTGGCACAAATGAATAGTAAAAGTAATAAGATCATCTGTGTTTTATTAGTGGATGACTTCATTTCATTTATTAAAAAATATCCAGCATCATTCTTAGGGCAGGAGGAAAGCGTAAAGGGGCTACTTGAAAGCAGGACAAGAGGGAGGTAACACACATTGAGACTCACATAACAAACTTTCCCTGAGGGTACCTTTATTTCCACATGTCTCTGATCTTCTATGAATACATTAGCTTCATGCAACTTTCTCTGGAATTTTGGCACTATAAGAAATCATTTAAATAGGATGTAATGGAGAGATCCCTGAACTCTGAGTCTGACAGAGCAAAATCTGAATGTTTGTTCTGTTACTACTACCTTGCCTGGCTTCAGTTTCCTTATCTGTAGAACAGAGACAACACGTGTCTCATATAACACTGTGGAAAAAATGAGATAATGTATATGAAGTTATTTATACAAAAGCAGGAGATTCCTATCAGATGAGAGTTGTACATCAGTTTGAATTCCATCATGATGAATCAACTGATGTGAAAGAATTACTTCTTTTTGACATTGTAGAAATTTACTTTGCTTCAGATCCAAGTAAGGAGAAACCTCATAAGTCACCTTACTTAACCCTCACAGACTCTCAGATTGATGGTAGATTATGATCTGTTTGGAAACCCCCAGCTATCAAGAAGCCACCGCCTTCTGAGCTATTTCACTCCATTGTTTAACAGCCCCTGTTAGAAGTGATTTCTGCTTCCTCCATACATTCAACAAATATTTAGGAAGCACTTACTATATACCAACATTGTAGATTAAAAAGGTGAGGTAGATAATCTTGCCCTTCTGAAGTTCACATCCTGATTAGAGTGATATACATGCAAACAATTATAATTATCTAATGAATAGTGTAGTCTCTGGAACGAGGGGCTGTGCAAATGCAGAGAGTAAGTGTTAGCAGCGCCCTGGATAGAAGTAGGAAGGTAAGAAAAGGCTAACACTGGAGCAGAGGCTTAAAGGATGAGTCGGTTCTTTTCGCAAAGAACAAGGAAGGGGGTGTTCAATTTTAAAAAACTGGAACATGGACAAACCAAGAGGCAAGAGAGGAGATGGCTTGTGTGGGAAACCACAGGTGTGACTAAAAACTGAGTATGGGTGGCATTGTAAGGACAAAGACATTCAGGCACCTGATCACGAAGAGCAGTGTTTGCCACGCTAACGAGTTGGGGCACTATCTTGAGGGTACTGGGAATCATTAGAGTGCTTTGATCAAAAGAGTAATGTGGCCAGGCTTGTGCATCTCTTGTTGCAAGAAACGGTGCACAAATTTAACTTCAATTGAAATCGAATTAAATCTGGCTTGGAGCACTCCCTCCGCTTTGCAGGATAAGGTACATTTAATATCGGTTATGTTTTATGAACTTTTGCTATTTTTTCAATGTGTATAGAACCCTCGTCTGCTTTCATTTTTATTAAAGTTAATGTTTCAAGATGAATCAAGGGTAATTTTTTTTACCCTTGTTTTTTATTATGGTTATAATATCAAATTGTGTTTCATCGATTAATCCTAAAGTAGATTTCATAGAAAATCATAAAGTCATATAGTTCAAAATCTCTTTGGAAATATAATTCTAAAGTCTCCAAAACCAAATAATTTTACCTGTGGTGGATTTCATATGTCCATGTTTGTGTGCAGATTGTACATTATGTAATATCCTGTATGTTGTACTGCGGGGTAGCTATGTGAAATGAAACGAAAAGCATGATGTGCTTGTCTCCTTCTCTTCTCTGAAAAATTCAGGGCATCCAGTCTCTCCCATGACAAGGTGCCTTGATCTTCTTAACACCAGCCTCTCAGTGGGCCTAAACTCTAAAAGGAAACCTTGTGAATGTAGGAGTAACTTCCAGGTAACTCTATTGCTTTGGATTTTAAATATAGTGGACATAGAAACAAGACTGTCAGACTCTGAAACAGAATCAAATACCTAAAACACAGAGTTTGATTGCCTTCATGGGGTTGGGAATAGAAGTGTTTTCTTCACTCTTTCAAAAGTTGTTTAGCAATAATATCAAAACAAAGCAATATGTTAATAGGTTATCCAGGCACAGTTGCTTTAAAGAAATGTCAGTGTCATATCTGAAAGCAGAATTTACAGGGGACAGAGGTTAAGGGAGACTGAAAGCCTTTTAACTAATTAGAAAATTAATTCAGTAACACCCATTACCTCTGCAAATATTTGCTATTCTTTGCCAAGCACTGTTCTAATCACTTAAGATATGGCTGTGAACAACAGGATGCAGATCCTTGCCTTTATGAAGCTCACATTCTTTTATGGGATGAAAGCATGTAAACAAAATAAATTTAAACATATATAGTGCAGTGTATTTTGATACGTGCTGTTAGGAAAATAAAGCAGAAAATGGGAAGAAGAAATAAATGAGAAAAGGTGAGCTCATATGGCAGCCACAAAGTCCTCACTGGGAAAGTGACATGTGAGTGAACATCTGAAGGAGATGAGAGAATATGTCATGAAGATATCAAGTGAAGAGAGCCTTCCAGGCAGAGAGAAAAACAAGTGTAAAAGTCCTGAGTTGACATGGAACCTTACCTTGTATATTCAAACTGCAAGGAGGTTGGCTGTGGTGTCGTAAGTGAGGAGAAAAGAGCAGGCTCAATAAGGTGGTATAGCATTGTGGATAAATCACACTCTGTAGGGCCAGACTACCCAGGGAACTCACCTGTCCTACTGGCCCAGGGTACTACTCCAGGGTAGTCTCAGCTCCTTTGCTACTTAATAGCTCTGTCATTTTGGGCAAGGTATATAACTTCTCCATGCCCCAGCATTTAAAATGGGATTACTAGTAGTATCAACCTCAAATTTGTTATTAAAGTTTATAATCTGGGCCGGGCGCAATGGCTCACGCCTGTAATCCCAGCACTTTGGGAGGCCGAGGCGGGTGGATCACGAGGTCAAGAGATCGAGACCATCCTGGTCAACATGGTGAAACCCCATCTCTGCTAAAAATACAAAAATTAGCCGGGCATGGTGGCACGTGCCTGTAGTCCCAGCTACTCGGGAGGCTGAGGCAGGAGAATTGCTTGAACCCAGGAGGCGGAGGTTGCGGTGAGCCGAGATCGCGCCATTGCACTCCAGCCTGGGTAACAAGAGCGAAACTCCGTCTCAAAAAAAAAAAAAAAAAAAAAAAAAAAAGTTTATGATCTGTTTTGAAATTATTTTTGTGTATGATATGAAATATAGATATAATATCCTTTTTATAAAATGTTGAGCAATTATCATAATTTTTTAATAGTATCTTTTTTCTTATTTGTTTGTAATATTGCCTCTGGCAAATATTTCAAACTTCCATACATCTGTGGGTCTCCCTCTGGACTTTCACTTTTTGTTCTGTGGGTCAATGTCACTGTCTCTGTGCAAGTACAACACTGTCTTAATAGCCATAACTTAATAGTAAAATGCATACACTCACTTTAATTTTCTTCTTCCACAGGGTCTTAAGTATTCCTTGTACTTTTATCTTTCATACAAGTTTTGGAATTAAATGGCCAATTTTCTTTAAAATAACAAAGTTCTGTGTCCAGGCACAGTGGCTCACACCTATAATGCCAGCACTTTGGTAGGCTGAGGTATGCAGATCATGAGGTCAGGAGTTCGAGACCAGCCTGACCAACATAATGAAACCGAATCTCTATTAAAAATACAAAAATTAGCCAGGCATGGTGGCGCACACCTGTAATCCCAGCTACTCGGGAGGCTGAGGCAGGAGAATCACTTGAACCTGGGAGGCGGAGGTTACAGTGAGCCGAGATCATGCCACTGCACTCCAGCCTGGGTGAAAGAGTGAGACTCCATCTCAAAAAAAAAAAAAAAAAAAGAAAAAGCTCTGTTCGTATTTCAATTGGCAATTGGTATTTCATAGAATTTATAGGACAATTTAGGGAGTATATGCTTACAACATTCAATCATCTTTTCCATGTTCATGATATAGGACTCTAATTATTTAGCTCTTATTAATGTATTTCAATGCAATTTAACAATTCTATGTATTCAAAGTTTGTCTGTCTATTGATAGTTTTCATCTGAGAAAATTTCTGTCTTCCATTGTTATTACAAAGCACATCTTTTAAAATATTTTTCTAATTATGCTTCAAGTAAATAGCAGTGTAATTGAATATAGATTAAAGGTTACGGGCTTTGTCTCTAGAAGTAGCCTGTCTGCTTTTGGATCCTAGCTCTGCAACTTTTATTGTATAAACTTTAAAAAATTATTAAACTTCTCTGTGACTCAGTTTCCTCACATGTAAAATAGTAATAGCATCTTGTTGGGCTGTTATGCTTATTGAAGGTAGTTAATATAACTAAAGTGCTTATGATAACACCTGACTGAGAACAGACCCTATATAAATGCTTACACTTCTTGTTATTAATATTACATAGTGATTTATATATAGTCTGTTCACTAAACTCATTATTTCTCATCATTTTAGGTAATTTTTGCTTTGCTTTTTAGACAGTAAGCTATGTTATTTGCAAATAACAATGTTATTTCTGTTTTTTCAATTTTTACAGCTTTGATTTTTTTTCTTTGTTTAACTGTACTGACTAGATAGTACAAATTGAATAAAAGTGGTTATAGACAAAATCTTTTCCTCCTTTCAGATTATAAGGAGAATGCTTCAGATGTTACATTATTAATAATTACTTTTGGCATTGATATTTAATAGATAACCATTTTTGACGTTAACTCATTTTCTTTCTAACTGCATAAATGCTATTTGAAGGACCCCTTCTCTTGAAGAACAGTTAGAATAGAATGGGCCAGTCCAAATTTAAGAGTCTGGTATCCAGTGTTTGGGTTTTTTTTTTTTTTTTTGAACCATAGTGAACTATTTCGATAATTTTTGAATTATTAATCTAGCTACTGTAATAGCTTGTTAGACTCTGGATATTAAAATTAACAAAACCAGGGTAACAGAAGTCTTAGACCTGTACAAGGAGGTTTAGTTAGCAGAGGCAGCAGGAAGTTGTCATTACATCCCATGTTTCAGCAAGGCTCCTATGTAGCATTTAAATGTGATAATGCATTTTAAATTAATAATGTCCTCTGAAGATCGGGCCTTTTACTACATGTTTCAGCAAGGCTCCTATGTAGCATTTAAATGTGATAATGCATTTTAAATTAATAATGTCCTCTGAAGATCGGGCCTTTTACTACATTTTGGTGTAAACTAACAACTCATAACTGTGGTTCTGCTTAGAACTAAACACCTTGAACAGTAAGATAGAGGAGCATCATTTTAAAGTCAGTTTATACAAAAGACATCGCTGTTATGGTTTCTTGAAATTTTAAGTATCAAATTAAATTCTAAATCTTAATATCTGTATACCTTTAAGAAAATAATGCAATTATGTTTATAGCAGTTATTTAACCAGACAATAACACTATAGGGGACTAGAAGATTCATTCTGTGATTTACTGAAAGCAAGAATCAGAACACAGAGTAGAAGAAATATGAAAGAAGATAGAAGTTAATCTGCTATGGGTGTCAAAGGGAGTCAAAACAGAATTAAACATCAGTGGGCAATAGATTTGACTTGCTTTCTTTATGATTTACTTTTCAATTCCCATCCCAAATGATACATGTCAGTATTTAACTGGTGCCATTTTAACATTCATCAAAATCCATGCATATAGCACAGATCCAGTACATCTGGAATCCACAAAGTTCAAAGGCTTGGTATTATAATCTTTAGAATGCTGGGATGAGTAAATCAATAAAAAAATTGTTTTAAAAGTATAGTCCTTTCTATGAAGCACCCTGGGTTCAACAATATCAGGGGGTTGTTTTCAGTTATTTGCATATAATTCTGTAAAACGTCTTTGCTTTCTTTTTTTATACTTTAAGTTTTGGGGTACATGTGCAGAACATGCAAGTTTGTTCCATAGGTATACATGTGCCATGGTGGTTTGTTGCACCCATCAACCCATCATCTACATTAGGTATTTCTCCTAATGCTGTCCCTCCCTTAGCCCCCCATCCCCTGACAGGCCCTGGTGTGTGATGTTCCCCTCCCTGTGTCCATGTGTTCTTATTGTTCAACTCCCACTTATGAGTGAGACCATGCAGCGTTTGGTTTTCTGTTCTTTTATTAGAATGCTGAGAATGATCGTTTCTAGCTTCATCCATGTCCCTGCAAAGGACATGAAGTAATTCTTTTTAAGGCTGCATAGTATTCCATGGTGTATATGTGCCATATTTTCTTTATCCATTCTATCTGTGGTGGGCATTTGGGTTGGTTCCACAAAACTTATTTTCATATGGATAACAACTAAAGGCTTGGTTTTCCAAGAGAGACTTATTTGATGAAAAATCATTTATTTAGTACCTACTATGTACAGGCTCCATGATAAATCAAAGTTGCTATCTGGTAGAATTCAGCAATTAATGGACAAGAAGTTGCAATGTAATGTGATAAATATTCATAAATGTAAGAATTGGAGGTTGTAAATATATTGAGAAGACTCAAATACTTCTGCTTGTGGCAGAGTGAGGAGCAGGGAAGGCTTCAGAGAGGCACTATATCATGAATAGCACATTGAGGGAAAGGTGGGATATCTGATCACTAGAGGAGCAGGGCCAGCTTCTTGGGAGTGTGTGACTGCACAGGACCTCATACTTAGAAGGAACCATGCTTGGTTCAGTGTTATTCTGTTGCCATCTTGAAATTGCTAAGGCACTTCACATTTTTACATTTTCATATTATATGAGACCTTGCAAATTTTGTAACCAGATCTGCATAGCAAGTAGGGGACTATTTAAAGATCAACATAGTCTCTGTCATAAAGGGGCCACCAGACTGGGATGGGAGTAACTGTCTCAATTTTAGGAAGAAAATCTGGCACAATGCAGAGGATTTAGTGCTGTAAAAATGTGGATGAAATATTAAGGCAAGTTAGGGAAAGAATAGATTGATTTTTCATGAGGTGAGATGGGATGGAGAAGAGGGTACTGAATAGAAGTAACATTGAGGTGGGCCTTGAAAAATGCTTTGCATATTTCACAAAAGATGATAAAAGGCATTTTAATGTGAGAAAATAGTATAAGCAAACTTGAAAGCATTCATTCATTGGAGAGAGATTTATTGGTTGCTTGTTATGTTCCAGACACTATTTCAGGTTCTTAATATAGAGCAGAGACCAAAGCAAAGTCCCTACCCTGATACAGCTTGCATTTTAGTGAGAAACCTGAACAATAAATAAGTGAATAAACTTATAATGTAAAATAATGAGAAGTACTATGAAGAAAAATAAAGCAAGACAAAACAAAAGAGAATAGGAATGGGCTTTTAAAAAGGAGTTCCTGTTGTGGTGACATTTTAGCTGAGACTTGAGTGAAGTAAGAGAGGAAGCAATGTGGGAGGAATAGCAAGTTCGTGGTCCTGAGACAGGAACAACATTAAGTTCTAAGGAAATATGGAGTGCAGCGTGAGTGCAGCCCAGTTAGGAAGAGAAAGAGTAGTAGTATTCAATGATATTGGAGACCTAGGCAGGGGCCATACTATGGAGGGCCTATAGGTTATGATGAGGATGTTGGGTTTCATTCTTCTTCTTTTCCTTTTTGAATATGTATTTTATTGCATTTTAGGTTTTGGGGTATGTGTGAAGAGCATGCAAGATTGTTGCATAGGTACACACATGGCAATGTGGTTTGCTGCCTCCCCATCACCTATATCTGGCATTTCTCCCCATGTTATCCCTCACCAACTCCCCACCCCCTGCTATCCCTCCCCTAGTTCCCCGCCACAGACCCCAGTGTGGGATGCTCCCCTCCCTGTGTCCATGTGTTCTCATTGTTCAACATCCGCCTATGAGTGAGAACATGCGGTGTTTGATTTTCTGTTCTTGTCAGTTTGCTGAGAATGATGAGTAAGATAGCTGCTATTAGAGAGTTGAGAGCGAGAGATGAGCAGGTCTAAATTGTATTGTGAAAGATTACTGTGACTGCTTGTAAATAATAGAAGGTCAAAAATGGAAGCAGGAAGGCCAGTTAGAAAGCAATTATAGTGACTAAGTCAAGAGATGATGGTGATGATATAACCTAGAGTGGCAGTGGTGGAGGCTTTGAGATGTGGTTAGATGTGAGGTATATTATGAAGGAAAAGCAATATGATTTGCTGATACATTAGACCTGGAGTATTCAAAAGGATGCTTCCAAGGTTTACACCCATAGAAAATGGAGGAATGGAGTCACCATTTACCATGAGGAAGTCCTGTACACATTATGATTAAGGGTGGTGGTTTAAATCATGATAAATAATGAAGTTTAAAATTTGTGTAAGTAAAGGAAAGGAGGTGTGGCTAAAGAGAGAGGCAGAAACTATCTGAAGTCAAGTATTCTAGATTAAGAGAAGGATTTATTTTGACTGCTATGTAGAAACTCCTTTGGAGAAGTAGGAGAGAAATCTATTAGGAAAGCATTGTACTAGTTCATACAAAAGGTGGTGAGAGAACAGTGCTAAATAAAGTATTGGCAGTTGATCTGGAGAAGAGGCATGAATTTGAGAGAAAGCCATGGAGTCTTTTATATATCAAGTATTTTTGTTTTTTTCTTTTTTGAGCACCTGTTTTACAGGCATAATTTTTGAGATTTCATATGCCAGTGAATAAAACATAAAAATTTACACTTTTATGAAACTTACATTCTAGTGAGAGGATAAAGACAATAAAATAAATATTTGGAAGAGTTAAAATGGTGATAAGTGATATGGAGTACAGTGTAGCCAAGAAGGAGGATAAGTCATGTTGGGGAGGAGTTACAATTCTAAACATTAAGGTAATGCAGGTCTTACTGAGAAAGTGACATTTGAATAAACACAAAAGGCTTTGATTTTGATTTTCTACAAATCCATTCATTCATTCAGCAAATATTTATTGAATATATACTGTTTCTTCAGGAACTTTACCAGGCACTAGCATTCAGTAGAGGTTAATTTTTAGTTTTCTGCAACATCTGGAAGCATAAACAATTCGCATTATGTTTTTAAAGGGCCTTTTTGGATATTGTTTATATTGCAGATGTCATGGACTTTGGGAATCTTAAGATCTCCCAGATATCCTTTATTGAATGACCCCACAGTCCAAATGCCATTAGTAAGATATCAGTTATAGGAACTCAGGGGAGAAATTAAAATATTACACGTTACAACAAAGGACTCTAGTAAAATAAATGCGGATATAAACTTAGGGGTAATTTAATTTTACTGCTCTTTTAAAAATGCTGGTATAATTGAATTAATGTTGGAAAGGACTTGGTAAATTATAGAGCCACATCTTCTCAGAGAGGCTTTACCTGACAACCCTATCTAAATTGTCAATATTTCCACAAACATCACTCTCTCCCTGACTTTCTAGATTGATTTTTATACTTATCACTCATTGCCATCTGACAGATTATCTCTGTCACTTAGCTATTTGTTTAATTTTGGAGGCTTTTTAATTTTTTAATGTTTATTTTTATTTGCCTGACTCTTTAACAAGAATGTAAGCTTCATAATATCAGGAATTTCCTCTGTCATGTTCGCTGCTGAACACCCAATAAATTGAACACTGCCAGGCACATATTATAAACACTTTATTTATTATTATTATTATTATTGTGAGACAAGATCTCTGTTACCCAAGCTGGAGTGCAGTGGTGCGATCATGGCTCACTACAGCTTCTATCTTCTGGGCTCAGGTAATTTAAGTGATCCTTCTGCCTCAGCCTCCTGAGTAGCTGGGACTACAGGTGTGTACCACCATGCCTGGGAATTTTTAAATTTTTTGTAGCGATGAGGTCTCACTATGTTACCCAGACTTGTCTTGAACTACTGAGCTCAAGCCACCCTCCTACCTTGGCCTCCCAAAGTGTTGAGATTACAGGGATGAGCCACTGTGTCTGGCCTATAT
Organism: Alouatta palliata; assembly: GCA_004027835.1. Lineage (NCBI taxonomy): Eukaryota > Metazoa > Chordata > Mammalia > Primates > Atelidae > Alouatta > Alouatta palliata. The sequence goes on along the minus strand of PVKV010004348.1, from coordinate 69,380 downwards.
TATTAGTTTATTTGTTAAATGTTTGAATTTTAAGTAGGAAGAAGAAGAGTATGAGAAAGAGGACTAGAAGAAGGATGTTATGAGCCCCTAATCTAGAAGAAGTTGGTGCCAGTAATAAATCTAGTAACATGTGTCTCACATGACTGTATATTCCAGGCCAATCCTCTTTGGTCAATAGACCTATGTTTTTGGAATAGCTAATCAGGTAGAGTGACCAACAATCCCACTTTCCTTGGAACAGACACGTTTCCTAAAACATGGTACTTTTCATGCTCAAACTGAGAAAATTGAGGACAAACCAAGCTGATTAGTCACCCGCTGGTCAGGGCTGTGTATTTTGATTGAGGATGAAAAATGTGACAAGGTTAGTACAATGCAATGGTCATATTCCAGCTTTTCTACTCACTCATTCTGTGAAGTTGGCAATTCCCTTCTACCATGAGGACTATATTTTAAACATTTGGAGAACAAAGGTCTGGCCTGGCTGGTCTCTAATAGTCCTTCCAGCTCTAACAGTGTGTGGCTTATATTGCTATAAATAGGAATTGAACCCATTATATTGATCTTATCACAGTGACCTTCTCAACAGCTGAGCTAGGTAGCCAATGGAATCCAGAAACTTAATTTAATGATTGTAATAACAGCATTTGCCATTGAGAAATGGCACCTATATTGTATTTTGAAATTTGATTCCAGAAGGACTAGCACACATTATGTGCTGTTTTCCAAGTTAAAGTGATTTATGTTGGAGCCGGCTCCAGTTAGATTCTTCCAAAGCTTTGTTATTACTCCTGTTGCCATTAAAAGTGGGGAGTAAGCTGTTATTTTAGTGACTCTGAGTAAGACCCCTGTCCACCCTAAATTGTTTCCAGATTTCTCATGATACATTAAAGTGTGTTAGCAAGGGGTATATAAACCTTATAAGTGAAATATGCCTATAATGTGTTATAACACATTCACACGTTTTCATTCAAAATGAATGTGTATGGTATTACAATTTTTGGTCACCGTGGAGAGTCAGGGGAGGGCTGAAGGGCACAGAGGCTTAAAAGGCCAAGAATGGGGTGAGGCCAGTGAGCTTATTATTGAATTGGAAAAGGCTCTGATATGAAACATCATCATTTGCCCAAGACATCATTATGGGCCACATATCCCCTGACCTTTGCCATCCTCTCTGACCTGATTCCCCAGATTACTAAGGTAGTATTTCTACAGTAACCACCTTCTTTTTCAAGGATTTTATTCTTTTATTCCACCCTCAGGCTGATTTACTACTTCAGCACTCATTGCACAGACATTTATCTGACCTACAGTCCCAATGAGTTTCCTTAACTGTAATCAATTCCCAGATAATTCACATAAAATTTGTGCTCATACATAACTGCAGTTAATATTAGATGTCAGAATAGAAATAAAGTATTTTCTGTGGGTTGTAAATTTCCGTGAAAAGCGTGAATTTTTACCTGTCTTTCTTGCCAGCATTTGGTCCAACATCTACACGTAATTTTTTATAATAATTTTATGTGAACCTTTTCTTCTCGGCCTGCAGTCTGTTTGAGTTTTCTCTCACTACTCCTTATTAAATCCACCATTTCCTCCATTCAGCATAAAATTTCACCAATTCTAGCATTTTTCTTAAATTATTCTAGCCTCATATTTTTTTTTTTTTTTTTTTTTTTTTTTTTTTTTTTTTTTTTTTTTTTTTTTTTTTTTTTTTTTTTTTTTTTGAGACGGAGTTTCGCTCTTGTTACCCAGGCTGGAGTGCAATGGCGCGACCTCGGCTCACCGCAACCTCCGTCTCCTGGGTTCAAGCAATTCTCCTGCCTCAGCCTCCCGAGTAGCTGGGACTACAGGCACGTGCCACCATGCCCGGCTAATTTTTGTATTTTTAGTAGAGACGGGGTTTCACCATGTTGACCAGGATGGTCTCGATCTCCTGACCTCGTGATCCACCCGCCTCGGCCTCCCAAAGTGCTGGGATTACAGGCGTGAGCCACCGCGCCCGGCCTAGCCTCAGATTTTCAACCATGATTGTAGAGATACCAGGCTCTGGATGCTGCATCATCCTCTAGTTTGCCTTTCCCCCACTAAAATGCAGTCGTTTTATATTGAACAGACTATATAATTAAATATAACTATATTCATATCCTCATGGAATTTCTCAGTCCTGAAGGTGCCTCAGAGGCATTTATTTCTAAGCCACATATGATGGTTGAGGTTGGGTTTCTTTCAGTCTGTGCTTGAATATCTCAACTGATAACAGCTTAACCCCTTGGGAAACAGCTCATCATAATGCAGGACAGCTCCAGTTGCTAGTGGTATCTTACTTCTGAAGTATCTGCTTTACAGACTGAAGTCTGTCTCCTTGGATGTCTTGCCATGGATTCTGGCTTTAATTCCATGATGCTACTCAAAGTATATCTTATCTATTTTCCAAATAATAGCCCTTTAGAGATTTGAAGAGAGCAGTGCTATTTTGTCACACCTAAATTGTATATTCTCCAAATCATATGGACCTGTTTCTTTATAAGTTTCTTATATGGCATAATTGAATGTCTCTTCACCATCACTGATTCTCCTCTCTGGACATGCTTCTGGTTGTGGTACTTAAAATAGAATATGGTATCTCGTAGATGCCTATTAGAATTAATTGGGAATACTTCTACTAGTTTATTATTTCCCATTTTATTGCACAAATTTTATTTCTTAAGCCTAAATTTACAGTCACTTTATTTTTTAACAGTTAATACACTAGTTGTTCTTAAACAGTTGTCCCTATATCAACAGCATCCAAATCAGTATAACCTAGAATTGTTACAAATGCAAATCCTCAGATCCGATTTCAGATCTATTGAATCAGAAATTCGAGGAGTGGAGCCTAACAAACTGTGTTTAAATAAGCCTTTCTATTGATTCTGATACATGCTAATATTTGAGAACCACTGTATGCTTGACTGATAGTCCATCCCCTAAGTATCTCTTATGCATGCTGCTTCTACATCATATCTCTCAAACTCGGTACTTATATATTTGGCTTATGATTGTCCAATTGTAGTTCATTTCACTAAGTTCACTTCATTGCCTCATGTTATCAGATGCTTCTTGGATTCTAATAATGTTCTCTTCTCCAGTATACTTGGTGACCCTCACAGCTTTGGCTTTGTGTTAACTGCTAATTTCACAAACATGAATTAAATATTTATTTTTAAATGTTTTATTATTCTGCAGATAAAGCAAATTTTATCATTACAGAGGAAAAAAATATTTCTACATCACAGAAACTGACAGCTTCTGAGAGGTGCAGTGTTCTAAGTAAGCTCTTGGGTGTTGACCTACTTATTTATAGAAGCTAGAACTTGAAGCATGCACAGACATGCTAAAGAAGTATGACAACAGTAAAAATGGGCCTCTAATACACAAAGTGAATAGGATGCAGGTAATCAATTCCTCTTGCAGCTTCAGCTCAGAATAGGCCTCCAGTTTTCAATTAATTCTGTCTTAGTTTTGGAGTAGTCACCTGAAAGTGTCTAAAAAATAGCACCCCCAGAGATTTGATTCACTTGGTGTAGGGTAAGTCCTGGGCATAGATTTTTTTGTAACAGTTTCTGACATGGATGTAATATCTGAAGTTGATTCAGAAACACAGAAGTAGAGCTTTCTAGGGACTTTGGCATTTGCCTGAATGAGATGCAAGCCATGGCAGGGTTTTGAGTGATGGAACAGCATGGTCTGACTTTTGAGATATTAGGAAAACTGGCTTCCCTGTTGAGAAGAGGATAAGATACAGGATACAAAAAAGGTGCAAATGAAGTGCCAAGGACATTCAAAGAAACAAGAGCTTAGTGTTGCAGATGATTAGGGAGTTTTTCTAGAGGAAGAGGCCACATGTGAATTACTTCTGAAGCCAGGCAAAATAGTTATGTGGAAGAATTCTAGGTATATGAAATGGCATAAAAAAGGCCAGGAGATGAAAGAGTATGGAGAATATTTGGTGGATGACAGGAACTCATGGCCAGTGACATTTTAAATAAGAAAGAAGATAAAGCAGGTAGACTGAGGCTCTGTCTTTATAGATGTCAAATTCCAGGCTTAACATTATGAGCTACTACTACAAGCTGGAAAAAAATAGTTGAGAGCTTTTAAGCAGGGAAAATGAGACCATGGAAGCTATGTTTGCCTGTTTCTTTCCTATAACCACTCCCACATATAGTCACTTACTGAATTGCTACTTTCTCTCTGACGTTTAGACCAAATTTATACCCTGTCCTTCATGAGTATCCTGTAACTTCCTCTTATTTGAAGGCCCCATTGTATAAATGGACAGTGGCAAACCGAATCTAGCAGCACATCAGAAAGCTTATCCACCACAGTCAAGTCTGCTTCATCCCTGGGATGCAAGGATGGTTCAAGATACACAAATCAATAAATGTAATCTATCACATGAAGAGAACCAATGACAAAAACCACATGATTATCTCAATAGATGCAGGAAAGACTTTCAATAAAATTCAACACCCATTCATGCAAAAAACACTTAATAAACTAGATGTTGATGGAAAATATCTCAAGATAATAAGAGCTATTTATGACAAACCCATAGCCAACTTCATACTGAATGGGCAAAAGTTGGAAGGATGCTCTTTGAAAACCAGCACAAGACAAGGATACCCTCTCCCATGGCTCCTATTTAACATAGTATTGGAAGTTCTGGCCACAGCAATCAGGCAAGAGAAGGAAATAAAAGATACTAAAATAGGAAGAGAGGAAGTCAAATTATTTGTTTGCAGATGACATGATTGTGATTGTATACTTAAAAAAACCCATCATCTCAGCCCCAAAACTCGTTAAGCTTATAAAGGACTTCAGCAAAGTCTCAGGTTACAAAATCAATGTGCAAAAATCACAAACATTCATATACACCAATAATAGTCGAGCAGACTCAAATAATGAGTGAACTCCCATTCACAATTGCTACAAAGAGAATAACATACCTAAGAATACAATTTACAAGGGACTTTAAGGAATTCTTCAAGAAGAACTACAAACCAATGCTCAAGGAAATAAGAGAGGACACAAACAAATGGAAAAAAAAAAAATTCCAAGCTCATGAATAGGAAGAATCAATATCATGAAAATGGCCATACTGCCCAAAGTAGTTTACAGATTCAGTGCTATTCACATCATGTTACCATTGACTTTCTTCACAGAACTAGAAAATAACTACTTTAAATTTAATATAGAAGCAAAAAAGAGCCTGTATAGCCAAGACAATCCTAAGCTGAAAGAACAAAGCTGGCGGCATCACGATTTCTGACTTCAAACTATACTACAAGGCTACAGTAATGAAAACAACATGGTACTGGTACCAAAACAGTTATATAGGCTAGTGGAAAAGGAAAGAGGCCTCAGAAATAACACCACACATCTACAACCATCTGATTTTTGACAAACCTGACAAAAACAACAATGGGGAAAGGATTCCCTATTTAATAAATGATATTGAGAAAACTGGCTAGCCATATACAGAAAACTGAAACTGGACCCCTTCCTTATACCTTATACAAGAATTCACTCAAGATAGATTAAATACTTAAACTTAAGACCTAAGTTAAGAAACCTAGGTAGTACCATTCAAGATATAGTCATGGGCAAAGACTTCATAACTTCATAACTAAAACACCAAAAACAATGGTAACAGAAGCCAAAACTGATGACTGGTGTCTAACTAAACTAAAGACCTTCTGCACAGCAAAAGAAACTATCATCAGAGTTAACAGGCAACCTACAGAATGGGAGAAAGGAGAAAATTTTTGCAAACTATCCATCTGTCAAAGGGCTAATACCCAGAATCTACAACGAACTTAAACAAATTTACAAGAAAATTCAAAAAGTGAGGGAAGGATATGAACAGACATTTCTCAAAAGAAGACATTGATGTAGCCAACAAACATGTGAAAAAAAGCTCATCATCACTAATCATTAGAGAAATCCAAATCAAAACCACATCGAGATACCATCTCACACCAGTTAGAATGGCGATCATTAAAATATCTGGGAACAAAATGCTGGAGAGGATTCAGAGAAATAGGAACACTTTTACACTGTTAGAGGTAATGTAAATTAATTCAACCATTGTGGAAGACAGTGTGGAGATTCCTCAAGGATCTAGAACCAGAAATACCATTTGACTCAGCAATCCCATTACTGGATATATACCCAAAGGATTACAAATCATTCTACTATAAAGGCACATCCACATGTGTTTTTATTGCAGCACTTTTTATAATAGCAAGACTTGGAATCAACCAAAATGCCCATCAATGATAGACTGGATAAAGGAAATGTGGCACATATACACCACGGAATACTATGCAGCCATAAAAATAATGAGTTCATGTCCTTTGTCAGTACATGGATGAATCTGGAAACCATTATCCTCAGCAAACTAACACAGGAACAGAAAACCAAACACTGCATGTCCTCACTCATAAGTGGGAGCTGAACAATAGCACATGGGGACAGGGAAGGAAACATCACACAGTGGGGCCTGTCGGCGGGTGAGGAGAAAGGGGAGGGAAAGCATTAGGACAAACACCTAATGCATGTGAAGCTTAAAACCTAGATGACGGGTTGATAGGTGCAGCCAACCACCATTGTACATGTATATATATGTAACCTGCACATTCAGCACATGTATCCCAGAACTTAAAACAAAAAAAAAATATCAGTCATCTTTTATGATAATGTAACGTTTACATTTAAGCTAAAATGCACATAATACCTTAGTTATTAATGTCATGAAATATCCCCTTTGAAATAAATACTACAACATGACCCATTGATTAACCTTATGGTATCCATACTATATAGTGTTGTCCCCAGGGAGCAAGGGTTGGGGGATGGGGGATATTCAATTATTTTCTGTATTTGGATATGCTCCTTTGCTTTGTATTTGTCTGATGTGCACTTGTATTTCCAGTCCCAAACCCACCTTCCACTGCAATTGATACAGATTTGGAAATGGTGGCTGTGGTTGCAATGGCGGTGGCTAAACATAAAGGGGGCTGTTCATACTTTCAGAGATCGCCATGGTGATTCATGTTATTTTCATAAACTCTATTATTTTAGAGAAGAATGTGGGACTTTTCCTCTTAATATCCCTCACATCCAGAAGCGTCATGCTCTGCACATGATAGGTACTCAACACATGTCTGTGGGATATAAACATGAAGCTGACTTACCTGGCAGGGGAGATACCATGATCACGAAGGTGGTTTTCCCAGGGCGAGGCTTATCCATTTCACCCTGGATGTGCTGACCCCTGTGATTTCCCCAAATGTGGGAAACTCGGCTGCATAATTTGTGGTAGTGGGGGACTGCATTCACGCTTTCCCCTGGTCTAAAAAAACAAAACAAAAAACAAAACAAAAAACAAAACAAAACAAAAAAAGCATGAAGCTGATTAATATAAGGTGTATAGTGTGACTTTAAAAGTAAACCTGAAATTCTGTAGTAAATCATATTTATGGAAACAAGCCAAAAGAGAGTTATGCAGTCTATAACAAATTTAATGTCAACTCTCTTGATCAGGCAAGTTTCTCAATTATTTGTGCCTCAACCACAGGATAAGCAGAGCTGGTTGAAAAAGCTTCTAGTATAGGGCCATTCGGTAGTAATGTTGGTGGGAAGGGGAAGTTTGGCCTATTACAGATTCTACCTTGATGAGAAGAGAGAGAGAGAGAGAGACAGAGAGAAAAGAGAGAGTTACAATAATATTTTGAATTTATCTGTTTCCAAAATAATTGCAATCAAATGACTGAATGTCATACCCATGGCATTCATGATATGCAGTTTCGGTGTGCCTTTTGCAAACATGTCTTAAGATTTTCGAGCCAGTTCGACATTTAGAAAAAATGATTACAGTTTCTATGGTAAAATTCTCACCACATTTTCCATAGAATTCAGAGTCTGGGCTTTGCCCTGGCGTTTCTTCTTTGAAATCAGGATTAAGTATGTCCTCTCCCAGGGTGATTTCAGGAAAATCAAGTTGATGTGTCCAATTGCTTTAACTGGCATTCTGTTTCAGATCAGCTATGAAGAAGCAAAATAGTGTGGAGGTGATATTCTCACTCTCTCTCAGATGGGGCGTGCTATGCCACCTAAATTGTACATATAATCACTTTGCTTCAGTTAAGTGACAGTTGTATTATCTGTCCACTTTTTCTCTGCTATTCAGAATCTCAGATAATTGTCAATATTAAAAACCATTGCTCCTGAAAAATATTTTATGGCACTTGAAAATTGCTTTTTTATACAGTGGGAAATGATCTGAATCACTGCAAGTCAAGACTTTTATCAAGATGATATTGAAGGCTAAATTCATATAAGTGAAACTGAGTTAGATCAAAGAAAAATAGAATATTTGATAGGTGCAGAGAAACCCATAAGGCCCATAATATGAAGATCTTTCCAAGATCTGTGTTCTCTGATCCCAAACAATCTTAGCAAGCATCCCTCCTAGAGGCTGGGAGCTCTCAAAGCATGGAGTTGGGGAGTTCTTGGGCTAGCTTCTACAAAAGTATTGGCAGAGCTCTTGTAAATAAAATAATTATACAGAAATTGGCTATTATTTTACTGACCATATAGTAAGCATTATAAATAGCAGAAATTAGGTACAAAAGATCATAGTAGAAATACAATCTTGAGATCATATCCTAGTTTCAGTGCTTCTTAATCGTATGACCTTAGTCAGCTTGCCTAATATATCAGAGCCTTGGTTTTCTTTTCTGTAATGTGAGTACAATAATGATACTCCAGGTCATAGAGATGTTGTAAGAATTAAAACAGAAAAAAATATTTTCAGCCCAGAGTGAAAGATTTAAGCCACAATTTGCTTTCATTGAGTAGCTATAAACAAAGTGACCATTATTTGCAATATCACTTGATTTTTCCATGAATGTTTCTGCTGCATTATCTTTTTCTACTTACATTTAGCCTTTATTTCTCTATTGGACTTTTGTTTTTTACTACTCTCCAAAAAAAGGATTGCTATGCCTGTTTTACAATAGTGATTATTATGTCAGATGCCTTCTGAATTCACCATTAAAAAAATAATTCACTTCCACCCAATTTGCTTGAGAGGAAACAGGGCACGAAGAAGAAATTGCCCCAGCTAATGCAGTTTTGCTATTCACAGGACTGAGACTGGGATCCTGGTCTATTGATTCTGTGTCTGGGGTTCTTTTCTTAGTCCCATCACCATTTCTCTTAAAAGATTGCCTCCTTTTCATTCAGCTTACTCTCAGAGCACATTTACCCTTAAGATAGAAATCTCCCTCATCATCCTTTGCAAGTATGGTGGTAATTTTGCTTTCTTTTTATGAAGCTAGAATGAATTAACATTAAAAATTTAGTTGTATATTCAAACTAGACACATTTCAAGTGCTCAATAGCCACATGTGACCGGGAGATACCCTAATTACTGTACAGTGGCAGATATAGAACATTTCTGACATTGCAGAGTTCTCTGTTGGACAACAAGTTTCTATAGCCTTCTCCCACTAGGGATGGGCTCCAGAAAGCTAGGCTTTCAACTACACAAGATCCTACATTGGCTACATGTTCACTAGATTCACCAAAATCAGAATCTGCCTTTTCCTTTCTACTGATGAGCAGAAAAATCACATTGAATTTTATGATTATGTCTCTATCTATCTTTAATTCATAAGTATCGATATAAAGTATACATATGTATAATATACACATTTATATAGATATGCAATATCAACAAATAGCGTATATACTATAGATTTATACGTATGTGTAAAGATATATATGTATACATAGCTAAATATAGATATACATATAATCCTAATTTCCTGCTGCTTTGTCTCTTGCTGCACTGTCCCTTACATAGAACTATAGAAAGAGGGCAAAAGGGCAGCATGGTGTCTACGATACTTTCTGTTGCTTACAAGTAGGAGTCCTTGATTATCAGGAAGAAGTATGTCATCAGGTTGGTTTTAGCATTGACTTGCAGAGCATCTATGCTGCTTTAATGGAGATGGGTATAAAGCATCGTAAAATTGGAAATTAAAATAATCTTTTTGTATTATTTTTCACATATTTGTGCATATGCAAGTCATGTACTTGTGATTTATGCTTGAAAACTCAACTGGTGTTTTTTCTTCTTTTTTTCCTAGAAAATAACAGAAAAGAAGATTGAAAATTAATCGGGAGATAGAAAGTTATCTTTTAGTACCCTCTGTGAAATCTTTATTGAGGCCCTACTCCATATCAGTAAGTATATGCTAAACCCTGGGTTAGGAGGCTGGGGAGTGAGAGGGAGGTGCCAAGAGTTGGGCTTCAGGTTTCAATAATAAGGTGCTGCCAATCAACAAATTTGGGAAAACTAGTGAGAGGACTAAGCAGTTTTCAACTCGGACATAGATTGTCCTTGTGTTGTTTCTATATTCGTTGTAGTAAAAATACAGAAATTAAATTTTAAAAGGATGTTTAATTTTCATAACATTTGTATGAGCAGAATCTGATAAAACCTAGTACTAGGATCTTATTTCTAAGATTAATTTTCACTGAATATTTTCTAGTTAATGGCATTTGGATGTTGTTATTTTTAAATTACAGAAGTGTTAAAGGTTTATATAATGTTTTTAAAAAAATGATCAAAAGTATAAAAATGTATGTCAAAAAGCACCTATAAATTTATGATCCTAAACAATATTATTACCATCTTGGTAAATTTGACTCATGCAACAAATATTTATGAGTTATCTGTCATGTGCCAGGAACTGACTGGGCACTGGAGATATATCAAGAAATAAGAGACTGAGCCACCAGATGTGGTGGCACATTCCTATAGTCTAAGGTACTTGGGAAGCTGAGGTGGGGGTATCTCTTGAGCCTAGGAGTCAAAAGCTGCAGTGAGCTATGGTCGTGCCACTACAATGTATCATGGGTGAAAGAGTAAAACCCTGTTTCTAAAAGGAAAAAAAAAAGTGACAGAGTCCCTGACTTCACGAAGCTTACATTCTAGAAAGGAAGACAAACAATAAATTATTTAAAAAGTGAATGAATAAATAAAATAATTTCAAGTACTGATAAATACTGTAAAGAAAAATTTAGCAGTGTAAGAGTGATAAAGATTAGTGAAGGGGTAAGATGGCCAAGTAGATGCAGCCAGGAAGTGCTGTTTCTACAGAGAGAGACTGGGATTTTGACTAAACCAACATAATTTGGACAGATATTTGGGAAAAAAAAAACACCCAATGTGGATAGAAAAAAAGATGCTGAGGCTGAGGCTGACCAGAGAGGAATCTAGGAATACTGTGTGGGGTGCCTGAACACCCCTTCCCCAAATAGGCTAGTTACCTTTCCCAAACGGCACCTGGGGAAGGGATGAGTGCAAGGACTGAGGGGACTGCTCACTCATGATCAACTTCTGGATTATTAGCTTGAGGGGACCCACACCACCCATGGATGTTTTGATGTAGGTGAATTCTAAACTTGTTCCTCAGCTTTGCTCAGGAAAAGATTTAAGAGTCACTTGACAGTGATTTCAGCTAAAACTGTAATACTAAGTAAGACTACTAATTCCCCTTTACTTTGAGCCTTTGTGTATCTTTGAATGTAAGATGGGTTTCCTGGATACAGTGCACTGATGGGTTTTGGCTTTTTATCCAGTTTGCCAGTCTATGTCTTTTGATTGGGGCATTTAGCCCATTTACATTTGGGGTTAATATTGTTATGTGTGAATTTGATCCTGCCATTTTGATGCTAGCTGGCTGTTTTGCCTGTTAGTTGATGCAGTTTCTTCATTGTGTTGATGCTCTTTACCATTTGGTATGTTTTTGGAGTGTCTGGTACTGGTTGTTCCTTTCTATGTTTAGTGCCTCTTTCAGGAGCTCTTGTAAAGCAGGCCTGGTGGTGATGAAATCTCTGAGTACTTGCTTGTTCGCAAAGGATTTTATTTTTCCTTCACTTGTGAAGCTTAGTTTGGCTGGATAGGGAGTTGGGAAGAGATAGCATGGGGAGAAATGCCAGATATAGGTGAGGGGGAGGAAGACAGCAAATCACACTGCCATGTGTGTACCTATGCAACAATCTTGCATGTTCTTCACATGTACCCCAAAACCTAAAATGCAATAAAAATATATATATATAAAAAGACTACTAATTCTCTCTCTTCTGTGAAATGAAAGGGATGAATTTAACAAAAGCTACCCTGCACAGAGCTTTAGCCTTCTGAAAACTTCCAGAAATGAAGCCAATAGACTATGCTCAATGTACTCCACAGTGAAAGAAATACTAGCCCTCCAGATGAGAAGAGTAAGCCATGAATTCTGGAAATTCAAAAAGCCAGAGTGTCTCCTCACCTCAAAATGAACCCTCTTGCACCCAGTAATGGCTCTTTTTTTTGTACTTTAGATTCTGGGGTACATGTGCAGATCATGCAGGATTATTGCATAGGTACACGCATGGCAATATGGTTTGCTGCCTCCATCCCCCCGTCACCTACATGTGTCATTTCTCCCTATTTTATCCCTCCTCGACCTCCCCAATCCCTGCTGTACCTCCCTTGCCCACTCCAACAGACCCCAGTGTGTGATACTCCCCTCCCTGTGTCCCTGTGTTCTCATTGTTCAACACCCGCCTATGAGTGAAAACATGCAGTGTTTGATTTTCTGTTCTTGTGTCAGTTTGCTGAGAATGATGGTTTCTAGATTGATCCATGTCCCTACAAAGGACACAAACTCATCATTTTTTATGGCTGCATAGTATTCCATGGTGTATATATGCCACATTTTCCTTGTCCAGTCTATCATGGATAGGCATTTGAGTTCCACGTCTTTGCTATTGTAAACAGTGCCACTATGAACATATGTTTGCATGTTTCTTTATAATAGAATGATTTATAATCCTTTGGGTATATACCCAGTAATGGGATTGCTGGGTCAAACGGAATTTCTATTTCTAGGACCTTGAGGAAGCACCACACTGTCTTCCACAATGATTGAACTAGTTTACACTCCCACCAACAGAATGAAAGTGTTCCTATTTCTCCAGATCCTCTCAAGCATCTATTGTCTCCAGATTTTTTAATGATTGCCATTCTAACTGCGTCAGATGATATCTCAATGTGGTTTGGATTTGCATTTCTGTAATGACTAGTGATGATGAGCATTTTTTCATATGTTTGTTGGCCTCATATATGTCATTTTTTGAAAAGTGCTGGTTCATATCCTTCACCCACTTTTAGATGGGTTTGTCTGTTTTTTTCCTGTAAATCTGTTTTAGTTTTTTGTAGATTCTGGGTATTAGCCCTTTGTCAGATGGGTAGATTGCAAAAATTTTTTCCCATTCTGTTGGTTGCCAGTTCACTCTAATGATTGTTTCTTTTGCTGTACAGAAGCTCTGGAGTTAAATTAGGTCCCATTTGTCTATTTTGGCTTTTGTTGCCAATGCTCTTGGTGTTTTGGCTCTTAACCAGTTGAAATGACAGACATGGAATTCAGAATCTGGATGACAAGAAAGTTTATGAAGATCCAGGAAAAAGTTGAAACTCAGGCAATCCAATAAAATGATTCAGTAGCAGAAAGATGAAACAGCCATTTTTAGAAAGTCCCAACTGCAATTCGTGAACTGAAAAGTTCACTGTAAGAATGTCATAATACAAGTGGAATTATTAACAGCAAAAGAGACCAAGCTGAGGAAAGAATCTCAGACTTCCATGGTTGGTTTTTCAAATCAAGTCAGTCAGACAAAAAACTAATAATAGTTAAGAAAAGTGAATAAAACCTCTGAGATAGATGAGATTATGTAAAGAGACCAGATCTACAACTCATTGGCATTCTTGAGAGAGAGAAGAAGAGAGTAAGAAACTTGGAAAATATATTTGAGAATATAGTTCATGATAATTTGACAAATCTTGCTAGAGAGATTGACATGCAAATATCAAAAAACATAAAGACCCCCTGCCAGGTACTTTAATAGACAACCACCCTCAAGGTGCACAGTCATCAGATTCATCAAGGTCAGTGCAAAAGAAAAAAATCTCAAAGGAAGCTAGAAACAAGAGAGAAGTCACTTACAAAGGGAACTCCATCAGGCTAGCAACAGACCTCTCACCAGCAACCTTGTAAACCAGAAGAGATTGGGAGCCTATTTTCAGTTTCCTTAAAAAAATTCCAATCAAGAACTTCATATCCCACCAAACTAAGCCTTGTAAATGAAGGAGAAATAAAGTTCTTCTCAGACTAACAAATGCTGAGGGAATGTTTTAACTATACCAGCCTTACAAGAAATCCTTAAGAGAATGCTAAACATGGAACTGAAAGGACAACACATGCTACTGCAAAAGTGTGCGTTATCACATAGCTCACAGGCACTATAAAGCAACTATGCAGTCAAGTTTACATAACAACCAGATAACAAACACAATAGTAGAATCAAATTACATATATCAATACTAACCTTGAATGTAAATGGCCTAAATGTTCCACACAAAAGCACAGAGTGGCAGTCTGGTTACAAAGAGGACACCCAACCATCTGTTGTCTTCAAGAGACCCATCTTATATGTAATACAACACACAGATTTAAAGTAAAAGGATGAAGTAAGGTCTACCATGGAAACAGGAAAAAAACAAAAAAACAAAAAAAACAGAAGTCACTATTTTTATATCCGATAAAACAGATTTAAACCAATGCAAAGCAGGAAGGACAGTGAAGGGAATTACATAATGACAACAGGTACAATCTAACAAAAAGCTCTAACTATCCTAATACATATACACACCAAAATATTAAGCTCTCAGATTAATAGAACTAGTTGTATCTGGCTACAAAAAGACTGCAAAACCACACAATAGTAGTGGGAGACTTCAACACTCCATTGACAGCATTAGACAGATCATCAAGACAGAAAACTAACAAACTCTGGACTTAAACTTGACACTTAACCAAGTAGATCTATTAGACATCTACAGAACACTCTACCCAATAATAATAAAATATATATTCTACTAATCTGCACACAGAACATATTCTAAGATTGACCATATGTACAATCATTAAAACATGTTTTCAGACATTCAAAAACAATAAAATCATAGCAAGCATACTATTAAACTGTAGCACAATAAAATTAGAGGTCAATATAAAGAAGGTCTCTTAAAACTACACATAGACGTGGAAATTAAACAGCTTACTCCTGAATAACACATTGGTGAATATCAAAATTTAGGGAAAAAATAAAAACATTCTTTGAAATTAATGCAAACAGGGACAATTTACCATAATTTCTAGGGTGTAGCCACAGCAGTGTTGAGAGGAAAAGTTTACCCCAAAACACTTTCATCAAGACGTTAGAAAGAGCTCAAATTAACAATCTAAACTTGTATCTATAGGAACTATTAAAAAAAAATTAGCAGAAGAAAAGAAATAACTAAAATTAGAGAAGAACTGAATGAAATTGAGATGGAAAAATTTATACAAATGAACAATAAAATAAAGAGTTAATTCTTTGAAAAATTGAATAAGATTGATAGACGACTACTTAGATTAACAAAAAAAACCCAGAAGTGACAAAGGTGATATTACAATTGATCCCACAGGTATACAAAAGATCCTCAGAGACTGCTATGAACAGCTCTACGCACACAAATTAGAAAATGTGGAGGAAATGAATAAATTTCTGGAATCACACAGTCTCCCAAGATTTAAGCATGAAGAAATTAAAACCAATACCTTGAGTAGACCAACATCACCTTCTGAAATTGCATTCGTAATGAAGGACCTACCAAGTGAAAAAAAGCCTTCGGCCAGATAGATTCACAGCTGAACTTTTCCCAGATGTACTAAGAAGAAGTAATGTTATTTATTTATTAATTTTTTTAGACAGAGTCTCACTCTGTCACCCAGGCTGGAATGCACTGGCGTGATCTTGGCTCACTGCAACCTCCACCTCCCAGGATCAAGCGATTCTCCTGCCTCAGCCTCCTGAGTATCTGGGACTACAAGTGCATTCCACCACACACAGCTATTTTTTTTATTTTTAGTAGAAACGGGGTTTCACCATGTTAGCCAGGCTTGTCTCAAACTCCTGACCTCAGGTGATCCACTTGCCTTGGCCTCCCAAAATGCTGGGATTACAGGCATGAGCCACTGTGCCCAGCCACTAATATTAATCTTACTGATACTATTCTAAGTTATCAAGGAGGAAGACCTCCTCTTGAAATTATTCTGTAAATACAGCATCAGTCTGATACCAAAATCTGGCAAAGACACAACAAAAAAGGAAAGATCAGGTCAGTATTCCTAATGAACAGAAATGCAAAAATCCTAAACAAAATATTAGTGAACTGATTCCAGCAGCATATCAAAATATTCATCCACCATGATCAAATAGTCTTCATTCCTAGGATGCAAGGTGTGTAAAACACACACAAATCAACAAATGTGATTCACCACATGACCAGAATTGAAAGCAAAACCCGTATGATTATCTCAAAAGACACAGAGAAAGCTTTACATGAAATCCAAAATCGCTTCATGATTAAAAAAACTCAACAGACTAGGCATCAAAGAAACATACCTGAAAATAGTAAGAGTCATGTGTGACAAACCCACAGCCAACATCATACCGAATGGGCAAAAGCTCAAAATATGCCCCTTGAGAACTAGAAAAGAATAAGGATGCCTTCTCTCACTGCTCCTGTTCAATATAGTGTGGAAGTCCTAGACAAAACAATGAGGCAAGAGAAAGGTATCAATGGAATGCAAATAAGAAAAAAAAAAAAGTCATATATCTCCCTTCACTGAAGATATGATTCTATACCTGGAAAATTATAAAGACTGCCAAAATGTTCCTAGGACTGATAAACGACTTTAGTAACATCTCAGGATACAGAATACATGTACAAAAATTCAGAAAATTTCTATACACCAACATGTGTTGATTGAGAGTGACATTAAGGACACAGTCCCACTTAACAATAGCCATAAAGAAAATGAAATACCTAGGAATGCAGCTACCAAAGGATGTGAAAGATCCCTATGAGGAGAACCACAAAACACTGCTGAAATAAATCAGAGATGACACATACAAATTGAAAACAATCCATGCTCATGGATTGGAAAAATCAGTTTCTTTAAAATGGCCATACTGCCAAAAGCAATTTACAGATTCATTGTTATTCCTATAAAACTACCAATTACATTCTTCACAGATTTAGGACTATTCTAAAACTTATATAAAACCAAAAAAGAGCCCAAAATAACCAAAACAATCCCAAGCAAAAAGAACAAAGCCACAGGCATCTTACTATCCAACTTCATCCTATAAAGCCATAGTAACCAAGACAGCTTGCTACTGGTACAAAAACAGACATATAGACTAATGGAACACAGCAATAAAGCTGCACACTTACACCTATCCAGTCTTCAATAAGGCTGACAAGAACAAACAATGGGAAAAGTGCTCTCTATTCAATAAATCATTCTGAGATAACTGACTAGCCATATGCAGAAGATTGAATCTTGATCTCCACATTGCGCCATACACAAAAATTAACTAAAGATCCATCAAACATTTAAATGTAAGACCTCAAATTATTAAAATCTTGGAACACAATCTATGAAATATTCTTCTCAACGTACTTCTTGGCAAAGAATTTTGGGCTATCTCCCCAAAAGCGATTGCAAGTAAAACAAAAACAGTTAAGTAGGACCTAATTCAACAAGGGTTTCTGCATAGAAAAAAAAAAAAAAAAAAGCTGTCAACAAAGTAAACAGACAACCTATGGAATGGGAGAAAAATTTTCATACTAAGCATCTGAAAAATGCCTAAGATTTAGTGTCTATGGGACACTTAAACGAATCAACAAGCAAAAGTAAACAAAACTCCATTAAAAAAACAGACAATGGACATGAACACACACCTCTCAAAAGAAGACATTCATGTGGCCCACAAACTTTAGTTCATCATCACTAATCACCAGAGAAATGCACATCAAAACCACAATGAAATACCATGTCACACCAGTCAGAACGACTGTTATTAAAAAGTCAAAAACAACAGATGCTGGTGAGGCTGCAAAGAAAAAAAGTACACTTAACTTATACATTGTTGGTGGGTATGTAAATTAGTCCAGCCACTGTGGAATGTGGTCTGGTGATTTCTCAAAAAACTTACAACAGAGCTATTGTGAACCACAAATATCTGAGACATGTTCCAGTCAATTTAGAAAGTTTATTTTGCCAAGATTAAGGACATGCCTGTGACAGACTCAGGAGGTCCTGATGACATTTGCCACTGGTGATTGGGGCACAGCTTGGTTTTATACATTTTGGGGAGACATAAGATATCAATGAATATATGTAAGATAAACATTGGTTTGGTCTGGAAAGGTGGGAGAACTCAAAGTGGGGAGAAGGTCTCCAGGTCATAGTTACATGAGAGACAAAGGTTGCATTCTTTTGAGATTCTGATTAACCTTTCCAAAAGAAGCAATCAGATAGACATTTATCTCAGTGAGCATAGAGATGACTTTGAGTAGAATGGGAGGCAGGTTTGCCTTAAGGTTCACTTTTCCCTTTAGCGTAGTGATTTCGATGTCCCAAGATTTATTTTCATTTCACATTATCATCTGGCCCAGCAATTCCATTACTGGATATATGTCAAAAGGAAAATAAATTATTCTACAAAAAATATACACAGACCTATGTGTTCATCTCTGTGTTATTCACAGTGGCAAAGATACGGAATCAACTCAGTTGCCCATCAATGGAAGATTGCATAAAGAAAATGTGGATCATAAACACCATGGAATAGTACACAGCCATAAAAAAAGAATGAAATCATGTTCTTTTTTTATTATTATACTTTAAGTTCCGGGGTACATGAGCAGAATGGGCAGGTTTGTTACATAGGTATACACATGCCATGGTGGTTTGCTGCATCCATCACCCCGTCATCTACATTAGATATTTCTCCTAATGCTATACCTCACCTAGCACGCCACCCCCTCCTATCCCTCCCCTAGCTTCCCACCTGCCGACAGGCCCCAGTGTGTGATGTTCCCTTTCCTGTGTCCATGTGTTCTCATTGTTCAACACCCACTTATGAGTGAGAACATGAAGTGTTTGGTTTTCTGTTCTTACGTCAATTTTTCTGAGAATTATGGTTTTCAGCTTTACCCATGTCCTTGCAAAGGATGTGAACTCATTCTTTTTTTATGACTGCATAGTATTCCGTGGTGTATATGTGACACATTTTCTTTATCCATTCTATCATTGATAGGCATTTGTGTTGGTTCCAAGTCTTTGCTATTGTGAAAAGTGCTGCAATAAACATACGTGTGTATGTGTCTTTATAAAAGAATAATTTATAATCCTTTGGGTATATACCCAGTAATGGGATTGCTGGGTCAAATGGTATTTCTAGTTCTAGATCCTTGAGGAATTGCCACACTGTCTTCCACAACAGTTGAACTAATTTACACTCCCACCAACAGTGTAAAAGTGTTCCTATTTCTCCACATCCTCTCCAGCATTTGTTGTCTCCAGATGTTTTTAATGATCACCATTCTAACTTGCTTGAGATGGTATTTCAATGTGGTTTTGATTTGCATTTCTCTAATGTCCAGTGATAATGAGCTTTTTTTTTCATGTTTGTTGGCTGCATAAATGTCTTTTTCTGAGAAGTATCTGCTCATATCCTTCACCCAATTTTTGATGGGGTTGTTTTTTTTCTTATAAATTTGTTTTAGTTCTTTGTAGATTCTGGATATTAGCCCCTTTTCAGATGGGTAGATTGCAAAAATTTTTTCCCATTCTGTTAGTTGCCAGTTCACTCTAATGATTTCTTTGACTGTGTAGAAGATCTTTAGTTTGATTAGATTCCATTTGTCAATTTTGGATTTTGGTGCCGTTTCTTTTGGTGTTTTAGTCATGAAGTTCTTGCCCATGCCTATGTCCTGAATGGTATTGCCTAGGTTTTCTTCTAGGGTTTTTATGGTGTTAGGTCTTATGTTTAAATCTTTAATTCATCTGGAGTTAATTTTTGTATAAGGTGTAAGGAAGGGATCCAGTTTCAGCTTTCTGCATATGGCTAGCCAGTTTTCCCAGCACCATTTATTAAATAAGGAATCCTTTCCCCATTACTTGTTTTTGTCATGTTTGTCAAAGATCAGATGGGTATAGATGTGTGGCATTATTTCTGAGGCCTCTGTTCTGTTCCATTGGTCTGTATCTCTATTTTGGTACCAGTACCATGTTGTTTTGATTACTGTAGCCTTGTAGTATAGTTTAAGGTATTTCTGGGCAAACTGATTCATGGCCAGAGAAGGTTAATTCAAATTTCTCTTAATCATACATAATTAAATAAAATAAAAAATCAGTATCATAGTATTTGTTATTAAATATGATGTTATGTGTTGATGGTTAATGGTTCTGAAGAAGATCAAGATGATTTAAAATTTAGAGAAAATCATCTTTCCTGGCTTAATGTGAACTTGCGTGTTTGATAATGCTCTGAAATTCAGAATTCCTACCCAGTGTTTCAAGTATTGATTTATACTATGTAAAGATATCTGTATTTGCATTTTTATTCCTTAAATTTCATTTTTCTTTTGAATAATCATTGAGTACTGCTAGCAGAAAACACTCACTCTGTTAGTCCTCTGTGTTTAAACATCCTATGTGCTGAGAAGATTGGAAAAAAATGAACCCCAAGTCTCCATAACAAAACTACTTTATGGTAGTCATGAGCTTTGAGTTGTCTTTCCAATAGGCAGATTATGTATTGGTTAGGTACCAGCTCTTTGTATCTTAAGACACACCTTTATGAAGTCTTTGGTTTAGGTACCA
This sequence comes from Alouatta palliata, assembly GCA_004027835.1. NCBI lineage: Eukaryota > Metazoa > Chordata > Mammalia > Primates > Atelidae > Alouatta > Alouatta palliata. Next base: position 48,495 of record PVKV010004348.1, on the reverse strand, counting down.
ACTAAAATCATAGAACTATAATAACTTGAGAGGCAACCTGTAACCTAGGCAAGCAAAAAAGTAGAGGATAGAAATTAACCACATCACTTTGGGAGTCAGGATACTTGGATTTAATTTAAATTTTGACTGTGTGATCTTGGGAGCGTGCTTAACCTTTCTGAGCTTTTATCTGTAATAAAGGGATATTAATACTATGTCAATGTTCATGTAAGGATGAAGAGAGATGATATATATGAAATTAATTGTATGTTTTCTATTACACAGTAGACTCTTAAACATTGAGTTATAAGGAGTAATGGCCTATTCCTTTGAGACCTGAGAGGGGATACAGGGGAAAAGATGTCAAGGTGGATAAAAAGAAACACAAACCATATCTCCCTGCCTGACAGAATTATTCTGTCGCTTTAAGTATAAAATCCTTAACCTCTGTTATTCTTCCTGTTGATACTTTAGCTCTCGAAATTTCTGTATTTTCTTAGGCCTGATTGAGATAACTGAGCCACTCCGTGGCTCATGCTTGCCTTCTGGGTTTCTCATGACCTGTCTAGCTCATACCAGGCACTAGACTGGACTTTATCCTCCAGTTAAGTATTTCAGGTTGTTTTTCTCTAAGTGTTCTCCCTTGCCATGTATCTTTTCCTACCCCATGTTCTCTGGCTCTTGACAAACATGTTCCAGAGCACAGATTATACGTAAGTGAACTATGAGTTAGGAGGGCAAAGTCACCTTCACACATAGTGCAAACATCAATATTTAAATACTCTCTGTTGAATGTGGCTCTATGAGAGTACTTATTTCCCAGTCTTTGAAAATCAGTTCATTACATTCCATCAATATTGAATTAACCTTAAGACCCTATAGGTGTCTTACATGTATTCATTGTATTCAGTACTGTGAAAAGTCATTTACAATCAGCTCAACTACATAAAATCAAGGGAATGGTAAATTCTGATGCACCCATATAATGGATCATTATGCAGCTATTAAAATGATGTTTACAAAAACTTTTTAATGACATAGGAAAATGCTAATGATATAATGCCTAGTGAAACTATAGATTACAAAAATGTTCCACATATTATTATTTAAATCATCTAAGTAAAATTAAATGTATGGATTTTAATATATATAAAATATAACTTGTAATGTTAGGAATACATATCAAAAGTAAAACATATTTAAGTATGCATATATATATATGTATATGTGTAGAATGTACTAGAAATAAACGTAATGTTAACAGTGATTATCTATGGGTGAAGGAATTCTAGGTAATATTTTTGGTTTATATTTTCTCTTCTCTTTCCCCCTTAATATTCTACAGTATGCAAGCAATATTTTTTATAATCAGCAGAAAATAAGTGTTCATATTCCATACAGTTACCATAACCAACATTAATTGTGTCTGAGCTGCAAAATCAATTCATCATTTAGGTAGTTGTTACCTGAATCCTTGATTGCTTTTCATCTTGAGTGCACATGGTCTCTGATACTGGCAAGGCCAAACGGGTAAATTTAACCCTGCAAATTTTGATTGAAAAATATGCTAAATAGTCAAATAATTATATTAATATAGACTCTGTGCTATAATCCATATTTTGTTCTCTGGAATAAGAGTTGTGGTAGACTACATAATGACCCCCATACAAAGATATCTATATCATAATCCTTGGAACTTGCATCTTTCATCTTATATGAAAAAAAAAAAAGATTTTATACATGTGACTGAATATCTTGAGATGGGATCCTAAATGCAATCACAGGTTTTCTTGTGAGCAAGAGGTGGAGGGAAACTAGACACAGACAGAAAAGAATAATATAATGTGACCTTAGAAGCAGAGATTGGAGTGATTCAGCTACGCGCCAAGTAATGCTTGCAGCCACCGGATGCCTTAAGAGGCAAAGAAGAGCTTTTCCATTAGAGCCTCTGCAGGGAGAATGATGATATAATAAAATTCTATCTTCTTGAGCCACCAGGTTTGTGGTAATTTGTTATAATATCTAGGGGAATTTAATACTGGTTATAATAAAATGCATGAAACATGGTCTCTGGCAATGAAGGGTTTCTAGACTAGAAAAGTCAAGTAAGGCATAAAGAAAATTATACAATATTGTTATAAGTGACTGACTTCCACAGTGAGGGCTGGGCAATTCTTTCTAGAGGAGGTGACACTGGAGAATTATTACTTACTGGTAACAGGACTTGCTGCTAATTTCATAGAAAGACGTTTCAGACCCATTTGGGTAGCACAGTGGGTAGATTGATTTGTGGCAGCAGTGGGTAGAGCACAGTGGAGAGTCCACCTGACTGAGAGTCGAGAGACGTGTGTTTTGATGCACTGCACTTGGCACCTGACACTAACTACCTGTGTGACTTTTGGCAAGTCACTTCATTTATTCAGACCTAAATTTCTCTCTATATAAAATTTAATGTTTGCACTAAATTTCTAAGGGTCTTCTGCCATTCCAAATTTTCTTAAGTCACTGTTTGATGACACTTAGGGAGTGAAATGGTCAATCAATATATGTGGGCTCTTAAATTGCAAGTATTTATAAGACTGAGATAAATGTTCATAAAATTCTGAGTAAAATGCAAAATGTTTTGATATAAGAATGTATTCGTGTGAATGTAATTCCATGCAAATATTTGCATACCTATGAAATACTCGGTACTCAGCAGGCATACAGACATTCATTGCATAACATTGTGTTTGCCAAGTTTTCTACTCTTAAATTGTTTATATTAAACTAACATAGACTCCTGACCTATATTTAGTGAGTGATTACAGACACCAAATTGGGAGCCAAGGTTTAGAAAGACAAATGAGAACAAAAGGTTTAGCAATAGGTGAAAACTGTGTGTCACAGTGATGGAGTGTAAGTACAAAGGTTAGAATGGTTTAATCAACCCAGTTGCCTAAAATACACACATACACACACACACACACACCCATACACACATACACACACACCCATACACACATACACACACACACAAACACACAAGTGATAAACAAATACTACTATGATTTCTTGCTGAAACCTTAATAAGAAGGTTAAGACTGTCCTCTAGGGTATCAGGTGACATGAAGCAAGCTTTTCTCATGAAAGAACTACAGATTATTGGCAAGATTAACTAATTGGCTCAGAGGAGCCAGCAACAGATAAAAATTCAGTGGTTGTTATTCAATTTATCTTTCCTACTAATCTAAGGCAGAACCAAGCTCATAGTATGTTTTATTCATGGCATTATGTACATTCTTATACCAGACTATAGATAACTGCTAAAATTTAAGTGTTAACTATCAGAGTTCCATTCATGCAAATGCTACTCTTTTGTACGAACTGAACTCTGATGTTTATCAATATATGAAACCTGAAATCTGAACTGAAATCTGGTTCACATTAATACATGAAATCTGATGGAAATATTTTAGAGATGAAGTGCTCCAAGATGAATCCAAGTTAGCTGGGTGCAGGAAGAATGGGGTGTTGTGCAGCAGAACCCATCAGGCAAAGGCAAAAATTAGAGCAGTGGGCCAGGTGAGAAACAGCTTATTGTGAGAAAGAATATCTGCTTTGTTGTTGCTCTTACATAAATTATGATACCGAAAGTGGTGAAAATTGAAATGAGGGAGTCCATCAACGGCCAGATCACAGAGCTTTTTGTATCTCTATCCAAGAAGGTTGATAGTGACCCTATCAAGCCAGTGGAGAATATCTGAAAGTAGTTCTCACATTTGAGACAGGTGGAAAGATAGCTGGAGGGTGACACAGAGAGAAACCATTTTGGCTTCCATACGTAAACCATGTTAGGCATTTGACAAAGTTTACTAAAGAATCAGTATAATCAATAAAGAAATTATTAATGCAAACAGTAAACAACTGAATGAACTAAGTATTAGAAAAATGGCTACAACTCAAAGTAGTGAGTTGAGAGTAACTTCAAGAGCCAAAGTTCCTTGTGGCACAATATTTGTGCCAGTAGTTTTTGCAATTCTGAGTTGCCCGAAAACAGATTGTTTGTCTTAAATAATTATGTTCTGACATAAGGTAAAATTTCCCAATAAAACTTTTTAATATCTCTCTTCTTTTATCTGTGCTCTCAGTCTTTCTTCCTTTGATTCAGTTTTACTCACTGTAACCTGATTTATCTTCCAAAGCACAATTGTGCTCATGCCCTTGTTACAAAACCACCATTGACTCATGTCCCTGTTTAGCCACTGCCTAAAAATAAAATCCAGATTCTCTGCCGTCAGCTCTCTGGTTCCAACTCAAAGTTCTCACATTTTCTCTTATTACTTTAAGTCACCATTTGGTTAATCTAAACTAAATAACTTTTTCTTTCTCTTGACATCCTGCATACTTCTGACCATGGTGGTTCATAGTGTCCTTGCCATCTCTGCACCTTCACCTTCTATCATCACTTAGGACTCAGTTCAGATGTTTGCTCCTCCATTACCCTTTTCCTGATCCTCACTCTGGGAGTCTTTGTTTCTCCCTTTCCCCTCTTTATGGTATTCTCTCTATATCTACCATATAATTCTTTGCATATTTCAGCTTGTGTTGCTTATCATGGTCTCTCAGCCAAGCTCACTGAGAGTGAGAATATCCTATTCATCACTGTAAGCTCTATTTTTTATTTGTTGTCCTGCATGAAGTTCTTTTTCCACTCTTTCATCTATAGGAGTCTTCTATACCATTGAAAACCTAGTTCATTTATTGTATCTCCAATGCTTTTCCTGACTTCCTTTATCCCATCATGAGAAAACTTTTCACCCACGCTTGGTGGCCCTATAGACTTTTGTTCATTACATATGACCGCTAAAATTTAAGTGTTAAATACCAAAGTTCATTTCATGTCAATGTTACTCTCTTTTTCTTCCCCTCAAGTAAAATTCTGATAATAAGAAAAATGGTATGAAATCTGAAAGCGTAGACTCTTTTGAGATATTTAAGTATATCACAATTGATATCTTTTGTTAAAGTATAATCAAATCCATTAATGATGCCAATATCCAGAGTCATTAAACATTAATATTAAATTCTAATATTACAAGTTATTTCGCAACTTTCTTTTGTTTAGGCACATAAAAGCTTCCATATCCAGGATTAAGCATTGGTAGAGTTGATGATCCTTTTTTTCTTATCAGTGTTTCTCAGTCTCATAATTATTCTCTGAAACAAAAAGGTTTCACATATATATAGAGTATTTCAAATTAATTTTCACATGATTGTTCAAAATACTGTTCTTTAGGAAAATTAAATAGTTCTTTCAGAGTACATTATTTCTCAGGATCTCTACAAGTGGTATTTGAAAAAAAAAAATGACCCTAGAAATTTGACTGAAATTAGCTTTGAAGTAGTTCTCATAGCATATATATATATATATATATAATCAAGAGATATTTTAATAAGTGTATTTTATAGGTTCCATATCTATATAGAATAATGTTAGAATGGAATAAAGGGCTTCATCACTTGCCTCAAACTTCAGTAGCATTAGAGACTCTCTTTTCTCCATGAAATCAATCTTAAAGCTATCACACTTGACTTCAGGGTTAGAACCTGGGTAAGGAAAGTCAAGTACTCAGCTGAGGTGCAATATTTAAGATGGAGTAGGGTTAAGCCATGTACGCATTTACAAGTTTCATGTTTTAGTCAGCATGTTTTGGAATTTATTTTTATTTTTTAAACGTATTAAAATAGTGTTTATCTTGATAACTGATTTTTGTGGTACCACCCATCCACCTTAATTTTGCGTTTGAGTGAGTGGCTCATGCCCCTCCCTCTACCCCTGGGCTTTCTTGTCTTATGGCATATGCATACTAAGGCTTACACTCTTTTTGCCTGCCTCAGCCATGAACCTTCAAAACCAGTCTATCTTACCCACCAAGACTGTTGACAATTACACATTATTATCAAGATTTATGTATTCAACGTATATTTTCATCGATGAGTGATTCTTGATAAACTGTGTGTTGTCATGGGCTTCTGTGTACCATATTAACTTTACTGAGATACTCAAACAGTCCGTATTAGCAGATTGCTTTGTTTGTGTAATCTGGAGAATGTTTCAGAATTTAGTGAGAGCTAGGAGACTGATACATTTTTGGAGATGTTTTCTAATTCTTATGGACAAAGAAGACTGGCTAAAGGGAAACAAAATAATTACTACTTTTGGTACAGTAGCCTGTAAGACACTTGTTTTGCTTAAGAGATTAATTATTTGTAAGCAACTTATTATCCATCCACACTTTTTGTTGTCTTGATTCACATGTATCCAATGGTATTAGGTAAGGAGCATTTTTAATTTCTAAAGACTGTGGCACATGATGGTGATCATTTTCAGTGGCCACTGCTCTACAGCATTGTAGCAAGCTGCTTAGGAATGTAAATTAATATTATGCACATAGATCCAAGGATATTTGTCCAAAGTTTCAGGTTGGTTTCCACAGTGCTTTTAAAAATTGAATAATAGTTTATACAGTACTAAATCTCACATAGCTCTTCACTCCAGCATGTTAATCATTAGTGTCCTATGATTTTTTTGTACAGAGCCTGTAACCTAACTCTAATAATGCTGGGAAATGTCATGGCAGCTAATGTTTACTTTTCAAGCACCTTTTATATTTGAATCAGTTAAAGACTGCAGTTAAGACACATGTAAATGTATGTTCATAGCGGCACTGTTTACAATAGCAAAGACCTGGAACCAACCCAAATGCCCATCAATGATAGACTGGACAAGGAAAATGTGGCACATATACACCATAGAATGCTATGCAGCCATAAAAAAAGATGAGTTTGTGTCCTTTGTAGGGACATGAATGAATCTGGAAACCATCATTCTCAGCAAACTGACACAAGAACATAAAATCAAACACCTCATGTCCTCACTCATAGGCAGGTGTTGAACAATGAGAACACATGGATGCAGGGAGGGGAGCATCAGACACTGGGGTCTGTTGGTGGGGGCCAAGGGAGAGACAGCGGGGCGGGGGGGAGGTCAGGGAGGGATAACATGGGGAGAAATGCCAAATTTAGGTGACTGGGGGATGGAGGCAGCAAACCACATTGCCATGTGTGTACCTATGCAACAATGCTACATGATATCTGCACATGTACCCCAGAACCTAAAGTACAATAAAAAAAAAAAAAGACTGCAGTTTTCTTTTTTGAAACTTTAAGCAAAACTGGAAATTTATATTTTGATATACAGCATAAACGTCAGCAAAGAGGGAGAACCAGAGAGATTTTGTAGGCTTTAGAAATCATATTATGCAATGTTTTTATCTTACAGATAGAGAAACCGATACTACAAAGGTAATACCAATATTATAACCCATTCTTCCTCTCTTTAGGTACACTTATGTGTAACATGTGGGTTTATTTAAAATCATGTGAATATAAATGTACACTTGTTCATATTCATCTAGTGGCTTTTGGGGAGCCCATTTTATGTGTCTTCTTCTCTGCTAAAAACAATAAATGCCTTCATGTGATATTCAACTAAGTAATATATGCAATAGATTATATTGGACAAGATTTCCCTGAGGTTTTTTCTTTTTTCTTCTGTGCTTTAAAATCACTTTAAAAGTCTTTATTGGTAGACATTTTTCTATTCCTTAACATATAAATGTATCCTCTAACAGTTAGTGTTATTTTAGTTTTAGAATAAAATGTGGACATTGGAAAGGTAGAAAGGAGTAAGATAAAGCAGATCAGAAGTTTTGAATTAGGCTTTGGTGAACGTATTAGACATTTGACTAAGCAATCTCCAGATTTTAAAATTTTATTCTCATTCCTTTTCTATCTTATATACTAAGAAGCACTAGTATATTGGTAAAGGGGCTGAAATCAGATCAGATATCATTCCAGAATCTGATGTCTTCTAGACTTAATACTTCCTGGTGAAGACTTTATTGTGCAAAAACTCAATGCCTTTGGAAGAGGTCTTGTAGAATATTTCTGGTGTTTATGGAGGATTTTCAGTTAGAATGAATTAAAAATCATCTATTTAACAATATTTACACAGGATTTGAAGTTCTGGTTGTACACAGTTCTAAAGGAGTTACATTTTTTCAGAATGAAAAATACTCCTCAATACATATATTAAACCCATGACTTTTGGTTTATGGATGCTATATTGGGTACTTCAATAACAAGGAGCTATGACCAAATGCTTCACATATCAAACATCATGTAACTTTGTGGTCTGAAAGAACATAAGCACAAGTGAGCTAACAAAAATATGTTTTCAACTATCATCTATATGTAATATAGGAAATGCCCAAAATAGAGTGCAATGCATTTAATAGTCAAATCAATTTTCTGAATTTGGTGATCAATATTCTCCAAGACAGTCATTAGAAATTTTAATGTAGATATACTCTAAAATTGACCAAATAATGAGACATAAAATACTCCTCAGTAAATGCAGAATAACTGAAATTATAATGACCACTCTCTAGGACCACAGTGCAAGAGAATTCAAAATCAACACTAACAAATTCTCTCAAACCATAAAATTACAGGGAAATTAAATAACCTGCTCTTAAATTACTTTTGGATAAATAGTTAAATTAAAGCAGAAATCAAAATGTTCTTTGAAATTAAAGAGAACAAAGATACAACATACTAGAATCTCTGGGCAGTGTTAAGAGGAAAATTCATAGCACTAAATGCCTATATCAAAAAGTTAGAAATATCTCTATTTAATAACCTAACATCACAGCTACAAGAACTAGAGAACCAACAGCAAACCAAATCCAAAGACAGCAGAAAACAAGAAATAATCAAAATCAGAGCAAAACTGAAGAGATTGACACAAAATCTATTCAAAAGATAACAAATCCAGGACTTGGTTTTTTGAAAAACATAATAAAATAGAATGCTACCTAGACTAATAAAGAGAGATCTAAATAACCTTATTATTTAGATAACCACTAACCTTATTAACATACACATAACTATCAGAGAATATTATGAGTACCTCTATGTACAGAGTCTAGAAAATCTAGGAGAAATAGATAAATTTTTGATACTTCTCCCCTCTCAAAATGAACAAAGAGGAAATTGAATCTCTGAACAGACAACTACAAAGCTCCACAATTGAATCAGTAATAAATAGGCCACAAAACAAGCAAAGCCAAAACTTGGCAGATTCACAGACAAATTCTACCAGATATACAAAGAAGAGCTGGTATCATTCCTACTGAAACTATCGCAAAATATTGAGGAGGAGGGACTCTTTCCAAACATGTTCAATGAGGCCAGCATCATTCTGATACCAAAACCTGGCAGAGACACAACGAAACAAGTAAATTTTAGGCCAATATCCTTGATAAATATTAATACAAAAATCGGTAACAAAATACTGGCAAAGTGAATCTATTAGCACTTCAAAAAGCTTATCCATCAGGATCACGTAGCCTTTATTCCTGGGATGCATAGTTGATTCAACAACCTTTCAAGGTTGGTTCAAGGTTGTGTACTTATTGATACACAAATCAACAAATGTGATTCATCATATAAACACAATTAAAAACAGAAAAACACATGATTATCTCAATAGATGCAGAAAAAACTCTCAATAATATTCAACATCCCTTCATGTTTAAAACTCTAAACAAGGTAGGTATTAAAGAAACATACCTCAAAATAATAAGAGCTATCTATGACAAACCCAGAGCCTACATCATACTAAATGGGTAAAAGCTAGAAACATTCCCTTTGAAAACTCATGTAAGACCAGGATGCCCTCTCTCACTACTCTTATTCAACGTAGTATTGGAAGCCCTGACTAGAGCAATCAGGCAAGAGAAATAAAAAAAAGGGCATCACAATAGGAAGAGAGGAAGTCAAACTATCCCTCTCTGTAGATAACATAATTCTATATCTAGAAAAGTCTATAGTCTTGGCCCTAAAGCTCCTTAAGCTAATAAACAATTTCAGTGAAGCCTCAGAATACAAAGTCAATGCACAAAAATGAGTAGCATTTGTATACAACAACCCAACAACCATCAAGCTGGGATCCAAATAAGGAATGCAATCCCATTCACAATTGCCATAACAATAACAAAATAACTAGAAATGCAGCAAACTAAGGGGGTGAATGATCTCTATTAGGAGAATGAAAAAGTCACTCCAAGCTCATAGATAAGAAGAATCAATATTGTTAAAACAGCCATACTGCCCAAAACAGTGTATACATTCATTGCTATTCCCATCAAATTACCAAAGACATTTTTCACAGAACTAGGAAACACTTTTTAAAAATTCATATGGAACCAAAAAAAAAAAAAAAAACCAAATAGCCAAGGCAATCCTAATCAAAAAGAACAAAGCTGGAAATATCATGCTACCCAACTTCAAACTATAGTACAGGGCTATGGTAACCAAAACAGCATGGTACTAGTACACACACACACAAAAAGACACATAGACCAAAGGAATAGAACAGAGAGCCCAGAAATAAGGACACACACCCACAGCCATCTGACATTTGACAAATCTGACAAAAACAAGCAATGGGAATATTCAATAAATAGTGCTGGAATAACTGGATAGCCATATGCAGAAGATTGAATCTGAACCCCTTCTCTATACCATGTACAAAAGTCAACTCAAGATGGATCAAAGACTTAAATATAAAACTCAAAACTATAGAAACCCTATAAGACAACCTAGGAAATACCATCCTAGATATAGGAAAAATCAAAGATTTCATGACAAAGATGCTAAAAGCAATTTCAACAAAAGCAAATATTGATAAATTGCCTATAATTAAACTGAAGAGCTTCTATGCAGCAGAACAAACTATCCACAGAATAAACAGGAAACCTACAGAATGGGAGAAAATTTTTGCAACTGTGCATCTGACAAAGATCAAATATCCAGTATCTATAAGGAACTTAAATATATGAAAACAGAAACAGTCACATTAAAAAGTGCGTAAAGGCTATAGAAAAAAATGTTCTGAGGGGGACCAAGATGACCGAAAGGGAGCTTCTCCAGAGTGCAGCTCCCACAGAGTGAGCCACAGAACAGAGCAATAACCACATCTCCGAGTGAGATACCGGGTTCATTCCAAAAGGACTACCGAGGCCTACCGAGGCATACTACTAATGACTTTCCACTCAGTTTGCTTGTACATTAGTTACCAGGAGAGTGAAAATGCACTTATAAAATCTAGGAAACCTTAAAAGATGGAGCACTAGCAAAGGCTATTGGCTCACTCCTACAAAATGTACTTTGGTGAAACCATGGAAGGGAAGAGAAGCACGTATTTGAACCATGGATGACAAACTCTTTTGTTTCCCTCATATCCACTACAAAAATTTTGGAATATGATATATCCTCTTATGTGTTTTGATAGTTTAAATTTATCATTATGAGTTTACACAGTGTTGAATTATTGTAATTCCTAGTATATTTTCAATGTTAGCAGTAAAACTGTTATGCCTTCAAAGGGAACCTAATGCAATATAAATACCATTTATATGAGAGCTCAATATGTAACAAGGTGAGAATCATGAATCATTGTTAAGGAGGATTGTTTAGAAAATTACAGTAGGAAAATTAGCTCCTTATATGGAGAATAAGCTGGTTTCTTGTTCATCACCATATCTAAAGTGGAACTCCACATGAATTTATTACCTGAATATGAAATGAATGTAACACTATAAAGTTAGTAGATGAATATATAGAAGACTATTTTTTAGTATTTAGGTTTGGAGAACAAGGTCGTAAACAAAACTCCAAAAGCGCCAAATGCAAGTAAAACACATGATGAATTTATTTATACAAAAATTAAGATTTCCCCTTAACGTAATATACCATGGACAATAGTAACAGAAGAGTGACGGAATAAGAGAGTATACTTGCAATGTCTAAAACAAAGATCAATATATGGATTATTCAAGGAACTCTTTCAAGTCAACCAGACAAAAGCCAATAACCCCAGCTGAGAAATTTGCAAATAATACAAAATGCCATTTTGAAGTGGAAACCCAAAAAGCTGAAGAGATGGTGAAGATATAATCTAATTAATCAGTAATTGAAGAAATACATATTTTAAAAACGAGATATGTTTTATCTGTTAGACTGACAAAATTTATAGAGCTTCATTTTGTCAAGTATCTGTGAGATTGTGAGGAAAAGGGAACCTACAAAGCTCTGCTGATGAGTACATAGGCAGGTATAATATTTTTAAGAAAACACATGGGTAGCAATTAAAGACATTAGAGATACTCATATCCTTGGATGATTATTTAGCTGAATATCCCAAGAAGAATTACATACAGATTCGTACATGGACATAGACAAACATTTTTATTGCTGTTTTATTATTTGATGTGGGAAAGAATTGGATGCAATCCCATTGTCCATTACTAAGAGAGATTAGGTAAAATATAGTGAGTGTGGCAGTTATATATAATAAACTAAGTTCACATATAGGAAAATGTTGAATAAGAAAAGTGAGAAACAGTGAGATCTCTAATCCAACATCATTAACAAGAATTAAAAATACACATATACAAAAATAAACAGTTTACAGGAATACATATGAAAAACTAGATATATGTTGTATTAGTCTGTTTTCACCCTACTGATAAAGTCATACCCAAGGGTAAGTAATTTATACAGAAAAAGAGGTTTAATGGATTCATAGTTCCACGTGACCGGGGAGTCCTCACAGTCATGGCAGAAGGTGAAAGACATGTCTTACATGGTGGCAGGTAAGAGAGAATGAGAGCCAAGTGAAAGGGGAGACCCTTTATAAAACCATCATATCTTGTGAGATTTATTTACTACCAGGAGAACAATGGGGGAAACTGCCCCCATGATTCAATTATCTCCCACTAGGTCCCTCCCACAACAGGAGGGAATTATGGGAGCTACAATTGAAGATGAGATTTGGGTGGAGACACGGCCAAACCATATCATGTTAAACTCATTATGATGATTATTTTTGGTGAGAGAAAAATAGGAGTTCGAATTGGGGATAAAAGAGAAAAATCAAACAATGAACAAAGGTCCTGAATCAACATTTTCCAAAGAAAACAGTAAAGTAGCCAACAAGTAAGTTTTCAATATCACTAGTTATTAGGGAAATGAAATTCAAAACCACAGTGAGATCACCTCACGCATGTTTAGGATGGCTATTATCAAAAAGACAAGAGATAAAAAATGTTGGCAAGGATGTGGAGGAAATTTTAACCTGTATTCTGTTTGTGGTAATATAGTTTGGTGTAGCCATTATGGAAGAGAGTATAGACGTTCTTCAAAAAAATAGAAACTCAATTTTCATATAATGCTTCACTGTTTATATGCCACTAAAAATGAAATCAGGACTTCGTAGAGACATCTGACGTCAGATCTTCCTTGCAGCATTATTCACAGTAGCCAAGATATGAAAGCAACAAAAGTGCCCGTCAGTGGATGGATGAATGGATGAAGAAATTATTGTTCACACACACATGTGCGCGCACACACACACACACACACACAGAGAGAGAGAGAGAGAGAGAGAAAGTATTCAGTCTTAAAAAAAAAAGATCCTTCTATTTGTTACAACATAGATGAACTTGGAGGATATTAGGCTAACTGAAATAAATCAGAGAGAGAAAAACAAATGCCACATGATCTCACTAATATATGTGAATTCTAAAAAAAAAAAAAAAGAATGCATAGAAACAAAGTATAGTGGTGTTATCAGTTAATCAGTTACCAGCGAGATTGAGGGTTAGAGGAGGTTTAAGGAGATGTTGGTAAAAGGAAACAAAAATGTAGTTAGGCAAGAGTAATTCATTTAAAAAAAAATGTGTTGAAGAATAAGTGACTGAGAAGGAGTGTAAAGAAATTTCTGAGGTGCTAGTTTACAATTGTCTAAATATTTTACCGGTAGTCAAATTGTGATGATTCATTGAGCTATACCTTTATGTTTTACCCACTTTTCTATTTGTGTATATTTTACAATAAAAGACTTTAAAGATGAAAATATTTGGACTTGGGCTCCAAAGCCATACTTGTAGCTCTTTGCACGTTTCCATAAAGATGCTCAAGAAAAGATAAAACAATACATTCTATTTATGAATATTCAGTGAATTATTAAAGTAAAAACTGAGGTTTAGTTGACCGTTTATACTCTATCAACTATTAGAGTTCTTTTTTTTTTTTCTTTATTTTTCTTCTATGATACCTTTACTCCCAGGCTGACCTCATGACAATGTGCATCTTATCATTCCCTTCTGCTTTGTTTGGGCCCTTGCTCCATTAAGTACTGTATACTTTTTTTTTTTATCTTTTATATCCTCAATTTCTCTCCACTAGCTGCTGTTGTGTCAACAAACATGGTCAAGCATTTCCTCTTCTAATCAGGAAAGACTTCTTGTCCTCTATGCACATTCATCTATGTCCTTTAAGCTCATTGAAATAAATAGGTCAAGCTTCTCAAAATAATCTAGTCCTTTTTTTTATCTGCTTTTCTCCTTTTTTCTACTCAAATGTTTGCAAAAATGGTTTTACTCCCCAACAGTCTACTAAAATTACCATCTGTGAGGTTGACCTGCTAAACCTGAGTGGGGTTAGCTGCCTTAAACATAATCTGTCTCATAAGGCGATATGATCATTACTGCTCTTATGACTTTTCCATGTAGATAATATAACAGGTATGTTGATATAATCTAAATAGCACACTATTTGGGTGCCTCTTTGGTGCCCTAATTCAGCAGACAGTTTCTCAAATGAAATGAAATAAGCCTTCCTAACAAGATAGAATCAACAAAAGAATGAGTCTCATAGAGGAATGATTTTTGTTATCTAATATTATCAAGCTGTTCACATAACTTTGAAGAAGTAGCTTTTTCGATCTGGATTTTGATTTTCTTCATAGAAAAACCTGGTCTTCTTCACAGGTTGTTGTGAGGATTAAATGATGAGAATGTGTGAATCCATTTTGCAACCTCTAAAGTATGATATAAACTTCTTATTGGACTCACAGCCTGTGTAGCCCAAAGCAGTGTCCATAACTGAATTAAATAATTATCTAAACATGTTATGAAATACTGAACAATGGCTTAGTAGAAGACTGTTTTCATGGGTAGCTGATGAACCTTCTGAATGAAAACACACGGCAGTAGAAGGGGAAACATATAACAAGCTTGACCTACTTAGCCTTAGTTGTTGGAAGAGAGGAGTGGTTGTAAGGAGAGTTTGGTGGCTGTCAGTAAGTATTTTTTGCAGTCCAGTTCCCTTTGTCTTGATGTCAGAGTCCTAAACAGAGGCCCATAGATATAAATACAAAAGTTGATTTCAATAATCAGATTTATGTCCTCTGTAACACAACGTAATAAAAAGGGAAATTGAACATTCTCTTCCATTTTCCGAAGACAATTATGGTAATTTAAGGGCTCCAGGGCACCAGAGACAGAGACCAGCAGGAGATGGTAGGACTGTTTGTAGGAGTCTAGTGCCTGGCACAAGACTGAGAGCTCTAGTAGAGAACTGTAGAGACTGTCAGAGGCAGCTTTGCTCAGTAAGCATGGCGATAGTAAGAGCAAGTGAAGGTGGTGTGCGTAGCTGCCCGGGCTTGTTCATGAGAAAATGCCTGACATTCTCTGGGAAGTCCTAGAAATGCTTGAATTTGAACCAGAGACTGATGTCCTGGAGCAAGTGGGTAGGGAACAGAAGAAAAGAAATTTGGGCCGTTATTATTAATGCAATTCAGCTGGTCCCAATAATCTGTTGAGACATGATAATCTGTGTGAATGACATCCCTTTGACTTGTGCAGCCTCAGAGGTAGCCCATTCTCATTCAATAATCTGAATTTTATTCAACTCCTTTGTTGCCATCTAGACCCTACTTTCTTTTGGACATGCACTATAATCATGAATATTTTATGTAGAATCTAGGCATCTCCTCCAAAGAGAAATATCTTAGACAAAGTGTATTTAAAATTATGTAATAAACATTCAGATTGACATTTTAAAAGCTATAACTTGAATGAAATCCAAACTTTCCAAGTTTTAATATCTCAATAAATGGCAATTAGGCTACATGGTCCTTTATTCTTCAGGGCTTTATCATAACAACAATTAGAAAAAGCTATTTATGGTAATTTTAGAAGCTATGTGTTGTCTTCTCCCTCTGCTCACGTAAATCAAGTGAACAAGTAAACCCCCTTTTTTTTTTTTGAGACAGAGTTTCACTCTTGTTGCACAGGCTGGAGTACAATGGCATGATCTAGGCTCACTGCAACTTCCACCTCCCAGATGCAAGCGATTCTCCTGTCTCAGCCTCCTCAGTAGCTGGGATAACACGTACATGCCACCACGCCTGATTAATTTTTGTATTTTTAGTAGAGATGGGGTTTCATCATATTGGTCAAGCTGGTCTCAAACTCCTGACCTCAGGTGATCACCAATCTCGGCCTCCTAAAGTGCTAGGATTACAGGCATGAATCACTGTGCCTGGCCAACACTTCTTTTTAAATATCTTGATTCATTCATGGTAAAGATACCATCAACTAGCATTGGAAAATATCACTGAACGCAATTCTCTAGCTATAAGCATTGTGTAGTCTTCCTTCTAATTTATACTATAACCAAATAATTGAAATGACAACACCCTTGGAGTTGTAAATTAATGAAATTCAAATGAATCTAGAATATATTTCAAGAATCAAGTCACTCTTACTCAGAAGCTAAACAGCCTACCTGTAGTGGAACAGAAATAGATCTTATCCCTGACTATCATAGCAATGCTGGCATATCAAAAGATGGGCCACTTTTTGCCAAGTAAAAATAAAAATAATAAATAAAAAATAGGCATTTGTTGCACAGTGTTTCTGGAGTTATTCAGTTTATGTATCATAACATAGCATAGAAATGTTTTCCAGTTAAAAGAAACATCTTTTTTTGTGGCAGACTCTGAGAAAATGTGTATCTGCTTAAACTTGAGTGTCACTAAACTTGAAAAAAAATTATTATTTGTAAATCTAGACTATTAAATAAATATTTCAAAATATTTGTGAGGAAAAAGCTTTAAAACAAGAATGTTTGAATTACACATAGGAATGGTTCTGAAAAACATATAACCCCTTTCAGTAGCTAATTATAATGAATTACTAAAGAAAATATAAGCACTATCTATTCATCTATGATAAATAGTCACAGAGTTTGGGGAGCATTTCTTTGTCAAGGCTTTCTAGAATTATATTTTTAGAAATATATGAGTGCCATAGTTAGCTAATTTTAATTAATAAAACATGAACCAAGCAGAAATTTTATCACACAACATTTTGGTTTTGTTTTTGCATATCTTCTTGAAGAGTGGCACCATTCTTAATTTAATATTTTAGAACCTACTCAGGATATGTGATGGCAATATTAAAACAGGAGATAATGTATTGCCAATTATCTTAGCTAGTTGGTAACTTTACTGAGTTTCTAAGTACACAACTCAGTCTACTGAATTCTCTAATATGTTGTAGTGAAGTTAGAATTGAGCATTTGAAGGATGCTTTGCTCAGTTTTCCACATATATTCAATTTCTGCTACTTTCTTTTGCCTTAAAAATGCTTGTACAATTGAACAAATATCTGCTGTCTGATTGAAGACTTCCAAGATTTCTCCCTGTCTAGTCAGAAAATTGATGTTTTTGTAATATACTAGATAAATGCTATCTTTTCTGGGACACTGTTTTTAATTCTATAAACTGGGGCTGCTTATCATAGCTGCCTAACCAGGTAATTTGCAAAACTGTTAGATAAAGTGCATTGTAGCTTTCTCTTTACAGTATGATTATTAATAATATATTGGCCTATTAGTGAAGTTAGCAGATTACTTTCATAGAAAGCATCTGATGTTTTAAAACTTACTAAATCCAAAAAGAGCCACACAGGTGTGCACACCTGCTTTTGCTGTCTCGTAGAATCATTGGGAGGGTTTCACATGAAAATACTGTGCTGTAAAACATAATGCATAATTTGCATTGTCCTGCTCCATAATAAGCTTTATGAACTGTTTCTTTGAAACTTTCAAGACGATTCTTCCCATCTTTTTGTTTTAATTAAATCAGTCTGTTCTTTTACTCTCCTGAGGACAGTGATGTCTAATGTCAGCCTTCATCAACCCGTGTTTTCTCCCTTATTCTTACACCACATACAAATTGTAGAGAGGCTTATACATCATCCTTTAATAATTAAGCCAATGTTATTGAATAGTCCATTTCTTGTGAAGAGTTGGATTTCATAGATAAGTTATCATTTGGTTTAAAGCAAACATTTTTTTTTTTTTCTGAAATCAAAACTCACAAGGATAAGAATTATTGGGAAAGTGAAAGAACATGAGATAATTCATTTTGTTATTCATTTTAAATCTTGTGATTTTCACAAGAATACATTATTTTTATATTTTAAAAATTTATAGAAGCCTGGGCACAGTGGCTCACGCCTGTAATCCCAATACTTTGGGAGGCCGAAGCAGAAGGATCACAAGGTCAGTAGTTCAAGACCAGCCTGGTCAATATGGTGAAACCCCGTCCTTACTAAAAATACAAAAAAATTAGCCAAGCATGGTGGTGGGCACCTGTAGTCCCAGCTACTTGGGAGGCTGAGCCAGGAGAATCGCTTGAACCTGGGAGGCGAAGGTTGCAGTGAGCCAAGATCCTGCCATTGCACTCCAGCCTAGGCAACAAGAGCGAGATCAAACCTCAAAAAGGAAAAAAAAAAAGAAAGAAAAAAGACACACACACACACACACACACACACACACATATGTGTGTGTATATGTATATATATATGGTATTTTACTACAGATATCATGGTTTTCACTCAGTGTAATGTTTCAAAGTTCTATCCAAGTGGCTACAGGACATCTATCTTACTGATTCTACTGCTACAGAGTATTCCATAGTACATATCCATATTTTGTTTAACTACTCCCTAGATAATGAACATTTTGGTTTCCTCCAAATTCTAGTACCACAAACAACTCTGTGATGAATAACCTTATACATATTATCTTATGGTTCTGCTTCTGAGTTTCTTTGAGGTAATATTCCAGGAGTGAAAATTGCCAGATCATAAAGTATGTGTATACTTAATTTCACAAAGTACTCTTAGACTGCTCTCCAAATTGCTGTACTTCAACATACATATGGGTATATGGAACTCACCGTTATTCAGTATTCTCAGATTTTATCATTTTGAAAACAGTACAGAAGTATTAGTTCATTTTCATTTGCTTTTCTTTAATTACTCATGTAATGCATTTAGTTTTTCATTCTGTTACTTCATTATTTGTATTTTCTCTATTTTTTTTTATCAGTTTTTCTCATTTTGTTTTTACTGTTAACTTGAGGAGTATCTTGTGTAGTGTATATTTGAGTACCTTATAAGAGTCTGACATTGAAGATATTGTCTCCCAATCTGTCACTATTTCACAACTTTGTGTATTTATTTTGCTGAACAGAAATCCTTGTTTTTGAGACATTTTTATCAAACAAGGATATCACTTCAAAATATTGAAAATACACAAAAGGATCTGTTATGCTTAGTTAAATTATGAAACATGATGATAAAATTAATACCCATTAATTCACTACCCAGTTTCAGAATAAGAAATAACCAATAGTGTTTAATATGTCTGTCTCTAACACAGTTCTGCCCCACAGTAATACCCTACCAGAGACAACTACTATTCGGAAAATTTTATTCGTTAGGATAGTTCGATATTAATGATGTTTTATATGAATCTGTAAGTAATATAGAGCGAATTTTCCTGTTTTTAAACTTTAAATCAAGTGGTATCAATCTGTGTGTATACTTTTAACATTGGGTTTTCATTCAACATCATTCATCACTGTTGATGTGTGATCTGCAGTTCATTCATTTTCACTGCTCTATATTATTTAATTCTGAGAAGGTGCTACTATTTATTTATTCTGACAGTGGATATTTGTGTAGCTTTTAATGTTTACTTCTTGTTATTGTCATTCGGGGAATAGGATATAATGTACAATGTTTTAATGAATACATCTCTTATTTCATAGGTGTAATACTTTCTCTACTATATATCTTATTAGTAATATTACCAGATTGTTGAATATGAGCCTATTTAATTTAAAAATAAGGCCAGGTTGTCTTCCAATGTGATTATAGCAATTTCTTCTTGTGCCAGCAGTGTAAAGGAAATGATTACCAATCTTTACCAGAACTCAGAACTCTCAAGCTTCTTAGCTTTTGTCAATCTAGAGAATGTAAATGGTGTCATGCTGTGGTTTTAGATTTGCATGTCCATAACTTCTAATTATGTTAAGCATAAATACTTTTCATATTTTTGTTTATTTTCAACTGGGTTATGTTTTTAAATTAATTTTCAGGTTATTTAAATATATTATTGAAACTAATTCTGCTGATTTTGTGTCAAGTATATTATTTCAATTTGTAATTAGATATTTCAATCATCTTATAGTTCTTTTTCAGGGGAACATCAATTCTTAATTTTAATGTAATTTAACATAATGAACTTTTCCTTTAAGAATACTGTTTCTTTTTATTGGTCTGGTTTTAGAACAATATTTCTACCCAAGTTATAAAAGGAATTTTATATTTTATTCAATGATATTTAAAGTTTTGTATTTCATATTTAGGTCTTTCATACATCTTAAGTGGATTTTTCTGTGTGGTTTGGAGCCATTTACATTTATTTCATATGGATAAACAGTTGTTGTAACAAAATTGATTACATTTAATTTTGTTTTTTCCCTAATGTTCTTCAATGTCACCTTTGTCGTCTATCAAGATTTTATATATTTTGGGGTTTGTGTCTGGACTTTGTCATTTTTATTTCACTTAATGTCTGCTCCAATATCGTTCAGTCACTCACTCATTCCTTTAACAAATACTCAATAATCCCTGTGTGCCAGACACTTTTCTAGGTGATTAGAATCTACCAATGAACAAAAAAGGCAAAAATACTCATCCGTCTGTAAGTTTATATTCTAGTGGGAAAAAACACCAGTAAAGATATACAGATATTCCTCAACTCACAGTGAGGTTGCATATTTATAAACACATCATAAATTGAATATATTGCAAGTGAAAATACATTTTGATACACATAACATTCAAAATAGTATAGTTTAACCTGGCCTGCCTTCAGCCTTTTCAGAACAGTTACATTAGTCTATGCTTGGGCAAAATCATTCAATACACATCCTATTTTGTAATAGAACATTGACTATTTCTATAATTTATTGAATACTGTACTAAAATTGAAAAGCAAGTGCTTGTATGGGTACTTGAAGTATAGTTTCTACTGTATGCTTGACAGTTTTGCACCATTGTAAAGAAAAAATCCTAAGTGAAATCATCCGTAAGTCAGGGGCCATCTATAATTTAAATATGTAAAATATCAAATGGTGACAAATGCTATGAAAAAAAGTAGGCAGAGAAAGAGGACAGGGAATTCAAGGTTGATTCAGGGTTGCTATTTAAATCAGATAGAAAAGGAAATACTCACTTACCTTAGTGGAGACCTGAAAGAGATTTGAGGGTGAGCCATACACATTGCCAAAGAAAGAACATTCCAGGCAGATGGAACAGCAAAGAAGAAAGTTCATTAGGGATGAGAAAGCAAGGAGGCCAGAATAGCTGGGAGTGGAAAGATCAAAGGGGAGAAAACTTCAGAAAGGTTACAGTGGAGCAAGAACAGTTTTAATTACTAAAGCTTTATGACAACTCTTCGTATTTTGAAGATTAGATTTACCAGGCTTTTTCTTCTAAGGGAGTATCTTTGGGATATTACTATCTTTGGATCACTGTGTCTCTATGTACATTTATTTTTATTTTTAATTTTTGTGGGTATCTAGTAGGTATATATATTAATGGGATACATGAGATACCCTGATACAGGCATGCAATGCATAATAATCACATCATGTAAAACGGGATATTCATTTCCTCAAGCATTTATCCTTTTTATTACAAACAATCCAATTATATTGTTTAGTTAACATAAAATATACAATTAAATTATTATTGACTCTAGTCACACTGTTCTTCTAGCAGACACTAGATCTTATTCATCCATTCTAATTTTATTTTATACCTGTTAACAATCTCTATTTTCATTTACATGCCTCCACTACACTTCTCATCCTCTGGTAACCATCATTCTACTCTGTATGTCCATGGGTTTAATTAACTGTTTTAATTTTTAGCTTCAACAAATAAGTGAGAACATAGGAAGATTGTCTTTCTGTGCCTGACTTATTTCACTTAACATAATGACCTCCAGTTCCGTTTATGTTGTTGCAAATGAATGGATCTCATTCTTTTAATGGCTGCATAGTACTCCATTGTATATATGTACCACATGTTCTTTATTCAATCATCTATTGATGGACACTAGGTTGCTCCCAAATCTTGGCTATTGTGAGCAGTGCTGCAATATACATGAGTGTCAACATCACTTTTTTATACTGATTTCAATTATTGTGGGTATATACCCAGCAGTGGGATTTCTGGATAATATTTTAGCTCAATTATTATTTTCTTGAGGAACTGCCAAACTGTTCCCCATAGTGGTTGTACTAATTTCTATTTCCAACAGTGTATGATGGTTCCCTTTTCCCCACATTATTGCCAACATTTGTTATTGTCTGTGTTTTGGATAAAAGCCATTTTAACTGTGGTAAGATGATATCACATTGTACTTTTTATTTACATTTATCTGATGAATAATGATGTTGAGCATCTTTCCACGTGCCTGCCATTTGAATGTCTTCTTTTGAAAAAATGTCTTCAAATATTTTACCCATTTTTGATTGTATTATGAGATTTTTTCCTATAAATATATTTGAGCTTTTTATATATTGTTTATTAATTTCTTGTCATATAGGTAGTTTGCAAATATTTTCTCCCATTCCATGCATTGTCAGTCTACTTTGTTGAGTGTTTTGCCATTCAGAAGCATTTTAACTTGATGTGATATGTTTTGTGCATTTTTGCTTTGGTTGCCTGTGATTGTGTGTTATTACTCAAGAAATTTTTGCATAGACCAATGTCCTAGAGCATTTTCCCAAAGTTTTCTTGTAATAGTTTCATAGTTAGAGGTCTTATATTTAAGTCTTCAATACATAGTATTCTTGCATAATATAATAATATATACTATTTTATATGCAATATAAATTAATAATAAATTATTAATATATATTATGCAAGAATACTATGTATTAAAGACCTATGTCTTCATATACTATATCTTAATGTATCCTATACTATATCTTTATATATATATAAAAGATTATGTTGTCTCTCTACAGAACCCTATTTAGTGTGTATATATATATATATATATATATCCTATTAGTTCTAATATATATTATGTATATATCCCATATATATATGTGTGTGTATATATGCTATATAATATATTCTTTTATATATATATATATATATATATATATATCCTAATATATATGCATGTATATTATTATTAGTCCTATTAGTTCTGTTCCTCTACAGAACGCTGACTATAACAGGGGCAATCCTGATTCCATGACTTGGATCTTGGATGGCATTTCAGACCTTCCCTGGTTCAGAGGAGAGCCCGTTCCCCTGAAGGGTGAGTTCCAGGCCAGGCAACATTTCCCACAAGCTGACTTAAGAGACCTTGGGCCTTAAGTGAACATTGCTGGTAGTCTGGCTGTATTCCTCATAACCAGAGGTAGTTGTGGCTAAGGGGTGAGGCTCCTCTGCCTTTGGAAAGGACAGGGAAGATGGGGAAGGACTACATCTGTGGTTTGAGTTCAGCTCAGCCAAAATACAATAGAATAAGAGGTAGACTTCTAAGGTTTTTGACACTAATACCTGACTCCTTAATGTCACTTTTGGATCCTCACCCCTGGGACCTGGGAGACATCACCACCTATAAGGAAAGGATATAGGCCTGGCTAGATTTTCCACCTGCTGATTGTAGAGCCCCAAGACCTTGAGCAAACATAGGAAGTATCCAGGGAGTGGTTACAGCTGGCCTTTGGTGAGACGCAGTACTGTGCTGGCTAAAGGTCTGAGCTAGCATAATCATAGTGGTCGTGGCCACAGGGAAGCTTGGGTTACTCCACCCCCACCTTTTGGGGCTCAGAACAGAGACAAACACTCTATATGTTCGACAGAGAGTAAAGGAATAGAACAAGAGTCTCTGCCTGGTAATCCAGAGAATTGTCATGGATATTGACCAAGACCATTAAGGTGGTAACTCTATGAGTCTACAAGAACCACAGCATTACTGGGTTTGAGGTGCTCTTAAAGTAGAAATGGCTTAGATCACAACACCCAAGTCCTTTCAAGTAACTGGAAGAACTTCCCAAGAAGGATCGATACAAGTAAGCCCAGACAGTGAAAAATGAAAAAAATACCTAACTCTTCAGTGCCCGGACACTGAAGAACATCTAGTAGCATCATTACAATCTAGGAAAACATAACCTCACCAAATGAACTATATAATACACAAGGGACCAATCCCAAAAAAGCAGAGATACGTTAACTTTCAGACAAAGAAATTCAAATAGATGTATTTAATACATTCAAAAAAATTCAAGAAAATATGGAGAAAAAGTACAGAGTTCAAACAGATAAATCTAATACAGAGTTTAAAATAATTTTAAAAAATTAAGCAGGAATTTTTGAGCTGACAAATGCAACTGACATGCAGAAGAATACATCGAAGTCATTTAATACCAGAATAAATCATGCAGAAGAAAAGATTAGTTAGCTTGAAAACCAAGTATTTGTAATTACAAAGACATAGAGGAGACAAAAAAATAATTAAAAAATAAGGCTTGTCTACTGAATTTGGAAAATAGCCTCAAAAGGGCAATATAAGAGTCATTGGCCTTTGAAAGGAGGCAGAAAAAAAATAGGGGTAAAAGTTTATTCAAAGAGATAATAAAAGAGAACTCCCCAGACCTAGAAAAAGATATCTATATTGAAGTACAAGAAGGTTACAGAACAACAAGCATGTTTAACTCAAAGAAGGCTAGTTCAAGGAATTTAATAATCAAATCGTAAAGGTCATAAATGAAGAAAGGGTCTAAGAGCAGCAAGAGGGAAAAAAAATGTACCTTCAATACATCTGGCTGCAGGCTTTTCAGTGGAAACATTCCAGACCATGAGAGAGTAGTGTGACGTATTTTATGTGCTTAAAACAAAACAAAACAAAAACAAAAACAACAAAAACACTTGTACTCTGGAATAGTATATTCAGCTAAAATGTATTTCAAACATGATAAAGAAATAAAGACTTCAAGACAAACAGAAGCTGAGAGACTTAAACAATAGCAGATGCATCCTACAAGAAATGCTAAAGGGAGTATATCAATCGGAAAGAAAAGGACATGAATGACCAATAGATATGTTAAGTTATTATAGACATACTTAAAACTGAGTAATTTATAAGGAAAAAGAGGTTTAATGGATTTACAGTTCTACATGGCTGAGGAGGCCTCATAATCATGGTGGAAGGCGAAAGGCATGTCTTACATGGTGCCAGACAAGAATCAATGAGAATGAAACCTAAAGTGTTTCCCTTATAAAACCATCAGATTTCGTGAAACTTATTGACTACCACAAGAACAGTATGGGGAAAACCACTGCCATGATTCAGTTATCTCCCACTGGGTTTCTCCCACAACACATGGGAATTATGGAAGCTACAATTCAAGACTAGCTTTGGGCAGAGACACAGCCAAACCATATCAGTACCAAAGAAAGGAGAACCAACGTATATAAATTAAACATTATTAGAGCTAAAGAGAGAGATAGGCTGCAATACAATAATATATGAAGACTTCAGCAGCCAAGTTTCAACATCAGACGTGTCTTCCAGACAGAAAAACAACAAAAATCAGAGTTAATCTGCACTGTGTATCAAATAGATCTAATAGTTTTATCCAAGAGCTACAGAATACACATTTTATCCAAGAGCTAAAAAATACACATTTATTTTCTTAGTTCATGGACCATTTTCAAGAATAGACCAAATATATATAAATATTTATATGATATAAATAAGTATATCATATAAATATGTGTTAAATATATAAGTAATATATAAATATATAAATATAAATAATATTTTATTTCATATATTATATAATATATAAATATATATTAAATAAAATATATTTATATAATATATATAAATATATGCATATATTCTGTGTATTAATTCCTTGTCAGAAATTAAATATAAAATGTCTCACATTTTACATAACTATTTATCCATTGATGGGCACTTAAGTTGATTTTACATCTCAACTATCATGGATAGTGCTGCAATAAACATGAGTGTGCAGATATCTTTTAGAGATACTGTTTTTTTAAAATATTTATCCAGCAGTGAGATTGTTGGATCACATAATAGTTCTATTTTTAGTTTTTTTTAAGAACTTGTATACTGTTTTACATAGTGGCTGTACTAATTTTACATTTCTACCAGCAGTGTATAAACCATCTCCTTTCTCCACAACCTCACCAGCATCTGTTATTTTTCATGTTCTTGAAAATAGCCATTTTAACTAGGGTGAGATGCTATCTCATTGTGGTTTTGATTTGCATTTTTCTGTTGATTAGTGATGTTGAGCGTTGATTTTATTATACTTAGTGGTCATTTGTGTGTCTTCTTTTGAGATATGTTTATTCAAATTATTTGCATATGTTTTCATTTGGTTGTTTATTTTTTTGTGGTTGTTTGAGTGTCTTGGGTATTCCCAATATTAGTTCCTTGTTCGATCTAGAGTTTGCAAATACTTTTTCTCATTCTGTAGGCTGTCTGTTCATTCTGTTGATTGTTTCTTTTGCTGCACAGAAGCATCTTATCTTGATATCAATCTGTCTGTTTTACTTTTGTTGCCTATTCTTTTGAGGTTTTACCTAAAAACACTTTGCCCTGATCATTGTCCTGAAGCATTTCCCAAATGTTTTCTTCCGCTAGTTCCATAGTTTCAAGTTTTGTAGTTTGTAGTTCAAATTTCAAGACTTGTGGTTCCATAGTTTCAAGTGTTTAGTCCATTTTGAGTTGGTTTTTGCATAAGGTCAAAAGAGGGATTCTAGTTTCATTCTTCTGCATATAGATATCCAGTTTTCTAGCCCCGTTTATTAAATAAACTAATTTTTTCCTCGGTAAATATTTTTGGTGCCTTTGTCAAAAATCAGTTGGCTGTAAACACACAGATTTATTTCTGAGTTTTCCATTCTTTTCCAGTAGTCTATGTGTCTGTTTTTATACCAGTACCATGTTGTTTTGGTTACTGTAGCTTTTTGATACATTTTGAAATCTGGTGGTCTGATGACTGCAGCTTTAACCTTTTTGGTCAAGACTACTTTGGCTATTTTGGATCTTTTGTGATTGCACATGTATTTTAAGAATGCAGGCCGGGCACAGTGGCTCACGCCTGTAATCCCAGCACTTTGGGAGGCCAAGGCGGGTGGATCACGAGGTCAAGAGATCGAGACCATCCTGGTCAACATGGTGAAACCCCATCTCTACTAAAAAATACAAAAATTAGCTGGGCATGGTGGCACGTGCCTGTAGTCCCAGCTACTCGGGAGGCTGAGGCAGGAGAATTACTTGAACCCAGGAGGAGGAGGTTGCGGTGAGCCGAGATCACGCCATTGCACTCCAGCCTGGGTAACAAGAGCGAAACTCCGTCTCAAAAAAAAAAAAAAAAAAAAGAATGCAGTTTTCTATTTCTTAGAAGAAAGAAATTGGTATTTTGATGGGGATTTCATCGAATCTGTAGATCACTTTGAGTTCTGTGGACATTTTCACAATATTACTTCTTCAAATCTATGAGCATGGGATATATTTGTGTGTGTGTGTGTGTGTGTTGTGTCCTCTTCAATTATTTTTATCAGTGTTTTATGGTTCCCAGTACAGATATATTTTACCTCTTTAATTTATTTTCAAAATATTTTTGTAGCTGTTTTAAATGAAATTGCATTCCTGATTTCTTTTTCAGATTGTTTGCTTTTTATGGATTTTTGTATGCTGATTTTGTACTTGGCAACTTTACTGCCTTTGTTTATCAATTCTACAAGGGTTTTTTGGTACAGTCTTCAGGTTTCTCTAAATATAACTTGATTTTTTTCCTTTTCAATTTTGATAGCCTTAACAAATCTTGAGTTTGTAGAGCCCATTTGCAATGAAAGGAAGTGTTTCTTTCTGGTAACACGAGTCCCAGAGTGTCCAAAACAACCCTGTCTATGTTACAACAGTGCTTCTCACTTTATTACAGGAAGTGATGAGGCTAGATAGGGGTTTACAAAGTAGAAAGCCTTTTTGCTTACCAATTAGCTGAAATATAGCAAACAATTCAACTGCAAGGTAAAGGCAAAGAAATTACAATAGAACCCTACTGCTCAAATTGCTAGACTCTAGAGGTTAGCAAATTCATAGCAAATGTAAACCTTACAGGCAAAATATAAATAAGTATGCAGCGTCATGTCCCCACCACCCACCCTCCCCCATCTTTGCTAAGCTAAAATCCCAGACTCAGAGCAGTGGCAAATTTTGCTCTGCTTTGCCTCACTCTGCCCACTCTCTTCCTTCCTGGTATTCTGGAGCCTCTGTAACACCCTGCCCAGATGCCTGTTCTACCTGGTTCAAGGATGCCTGGGAACTGGCCCAGCAGCAGCTCAGTTCTTGACCCCCACTGTACCCTCTCCTGCCCCCTTTGGTTGGTGCCCCTGAGTTTGTTCCTAAAGCCACCTGAATTAGTCTTCCCATTCTCAGTTCAAACATGAGAGAACTCAAAAGAGTGTTCTCATTTGTCTGTGTTCTCATTCTCTTCTTTAATCTCTTACTTCCTCATGTTTCTCATTCTTTTATTTTTGTCTCATTTCTCACCCATGCTATTTTCTCATCCTTGTCCCCATTCTGATATTATCTCGCACTCTTATTTTCTTTTTACCATGGCCCCTTAGTTTATTTCATACTCTACTTATTTTCTTACTTTTTCTGCATAAACGTTATTATACTTTGATATTTTCATTTTTAATCTTACATTTTCAGCACATTCTCTACATTTCTCTTATTCTTTCATTGTTTTTCATTATCAAATTTCATTTTAGTGTCTCATCCCTTCCACATTAAATTTTATTTGATATTGTTTTATTTTTGCATATTAACTTTTTCTATTTCTCATATTTATATATGTGTTTTCTCAGGTTTACTGCTTTTACTCATTCTTACTTTTTTATAGTATTGCAGATTATGTTTTTTCTTATTTTCTCACTCCTTGCATTATGTTTCTTTATTAACTCACATTCTGTCACCCTTTATACTCACAATCCTTCTATATTTATTCAGTCTCTCCTATATTATTTAATATTATATTTATTTTCTGTTATATTTCACATGCTTTTACACTCTCTTTAAAATATTTCTTTCACTTATTTACAAAAATCATCATTAGGTTAAATAGAATTAAATTAGAAAAGGTTTACACAGTGGCCACATACTTGGTTGGTGAACATACTGACACAGCTACATTGTGATAGTAAGGATATGCAAGACCAGATAAAATGAAAATGAAGACAGGAAAACCAAATGATAACAGCTATGTTTTATAATGAGGCTTGGGCTACTAAGAGCCTTTCTTTGTTGATTAGTCACCAACAATCACAGCACTCAGTTAAATAAATTTCTGGAAACACCGAAGGGAGGTTAATTCTTAATTAGAAGTTCTCAACTAATCCAATTTTAGGCACATTGTTTTCTCACAGGATCAACTAATTCTTCTGAGGCTTCTCACTGTCCCACAGCCTGCAACTAAGCCACAAAGAGGCCCAACAACTTTCCAATATATGTACATATAAAGTCCTGACAGATGGGAAAATAGAAATAAATATATTGTTTTGGGATGGGAAATATATATTTACAAGTATCCTTAAGCCATGGAAGTGACTGAAGGGAAAAATGGAATAGTTAAAAAACGAAAAATTTAAAAGTCCTAGATACATATATTCAAATTACAGGAACCAAATGAGAAAAGGATGGGCAAACAGGTTCTGAAAAAAAAAAGTTAAAGGATCATGTGAGAAGAATGCTTCAGAAGTATTCACATTTTAGAGATACTGAAAAGACCATATAGTATAGACTCAGTTCATATATTTGTCCGTAAGGAAGACAAAATATTCAAAATAGACTTTCAGTGTGGTCAGGATGTAAAAGCCACAATAAAGAAATCTAAATTATCGCAGAGGCAAGATGATACAGCTGCAAAAATCAGCTTACCTGCCCAGTATCAAATCACATCAAATCTGGATGTAAATAGAGATCATATTATGAATGACTCTTGGAATTGAGAGAAAACTCCAATGTCAGGGTCTGGAAATGTATCAAAATTAAACAGAGAAAGGCATTTCTCTTGTAGGGAGTGGTAATAGGGCTCATAAAAACTTCGTAGGAGGGGCCAGTGCTGGGGTTGGACAGTTGGCAAAATCAGAGTGCTTCAACAAGAAATACCTCTCTTAAGAGAAGACATTATCCACCATGGAGTTTGCTTACATGTGAAGTGGCTTAAGGGAGGGAGATAGGCCTCACTATGGTTAGGACAAACCATGTCAGATGATAAGTAATGAGAAATCGTGAACACTTGGTCACCAGTAATTTATGCAAACACTAATGGGTGTGCTGTACCCAGAAGCATTCAATGCTAAATTTATTCTGAGCAGGGTACTTGGGCTGACCACTCAACTTTCAACACATATTGTTATTTCATTCAATGTTATTTTTGGAAACTGTTCTTCATGGAAAGCTGTGTCTACTTTGTTTTTCTGTTCCAGTCCACCTATAGAAATTGAGATTAAGTCACCAAATAAAATGCACAAATGGTGAGAGCATTAGTGCTTATGAAGGCCAAATTCTTTATGTTTCAGATAACAAAAAAGACGTCTAGAAACAGGGAAGTGGCTCACCCACAGTCACCCAACTAACTAAAAGCAGAACCAGGATACACATTTGATTATACGTCTATAAAACTATCGTGATCACTGAGAACGAATATTCTTTTTCTTAAGTAATGTATTTGTGTGTGACTCTATGTTTATATTTTATCATCGCTTCTACATTTTATTTCAATATTATTTGACAATGCAAAGCAAATCTCTCACCTTGCAGCATAAATACCCACTAGAAAAAAAAAGATGCTTTTCTTCCAGTACAGAAAAATTAATTAGAGAAAATGGTCATAAATCTATGAAAATAGCAGGATACCATGAAATTATCCTAAGATCAGACTTATGTTTTTGTTTTAAATCAGTCCTAATAGAACATAATCAAAAAATAGATTGCTGTTAACTATCAATTTGAGAAGATGGTTTTATATAATAAATACTAATCAGTATAAACTAAGGTGGACCTGCGGAGGAATTTTTTTATATTAATATTTATCAGAGGACACTGCAGAAGTCACGGTTTCCACATCTGTTATCTAAAGTTAACAGAAAGTAGTAATGAGCAAGATAAAATGATAAATTAGGCAGAAAAATAATGAAACATAAAAGGAGACATTGACTGTAATTAAACATATTGTTTCTTATACCTACTGAAATGAAAAACAGAAATTCAACAAATTGTAATACATTTATCTATAATATGAAATATAGGAGAATATATAATAAATGTAGTATGTCACAACCATTTATTTATAGACCTTCTAATGAGATTATGCTACATTATACATACTGTGATCTAGATGTCAAGATTGAGTGAATATAAGGTAGCTCTTTCAAAGATATACGAATGTATCAAAAAGCAACCTCATCATCTCTTTAAAGCAAGAACAATTGCCTAGAGATAACATAATTGAATTTTGCTAACCACAGGCAATAAATAATAAAATAGAAATCAAAATGGAATAATAAAATATACCATTTTAATGATCAAGCATGTATTGTTCCTAATACATACCACATATTGCAGATTTAAATTCATGCTTTTTATAACTGCATTTTAAAAATAAGGAGAAGTGTTTCAAAATTACAAAGTAGGTGGCTGCATTTTATTCTCATTTTATTGCATTCTCATACTATCACTGCTGAAACTTAACAGTGTTAAAACAGAAAATGATAAACATTTCCTTTGATTCAAGTATCTTTGCCAAACACTAATATACATACATTTATATACGTAAACAGTTTTATTTGAAAGGAATAGAAATTAATTTTATGTACATAAATAAAAAGCATTTTAAATGATTTAATCATTTTAATAATTTAAAGGTTAGAAGTATGTTTCTAAATAGATAACATCTTGTGTATTTTTGAGGGAGCTGAACAACTAAGCACCAGATAGTAAGAAAAAAAAAAAAAGGCTTTTGGAAGCAGAGGGTTTGGGTTTGAGTTCTTGCTTCTAATTGGCTCCAGACAAATACCTTAACCTCTCTGAGCCTCACTTCACCTAATTGGAAAATAGAATTGACACCTGCCAGTATAATAAGATTCCAACAAGCTAACATGTTTAAAAATGCTTTATAAGCTATAGGAATCTATACAAGTAAAAACTTATTCTACTTCTCTAGCTACCTTATCCACATACCTCTCAATGGACTTATTAGATGGTAAGCCCTATAGGAAAGTATGTAGTCCTAGGTATTCAACTATGATGCTACCATTTTTATTTTATAGTTCCAAATGGTCTTAGTTTCCTGACCCCTTAATGTATCCTAGAATATAACGTAGACTAAAATTCTTAGTTTTTGAATCCAGACCCCTGGTTGGAATCTCAGTGATACAGTTTGGCTGCATCCCAACACAAATCTCATCTTGAATTGAGTTCCACTATCCCCAGGTGTCATGGGAAGGACCTGGTGGGAGGTAAGCGAATCATGGGTGTGGTTATACACCTGAGCTGCTGTTCTCATGATAGTGAGTGAGATCTTATGAGATCTGATGGTTTTATAGGAGGCTTTTCCCTTTTTGCTTGGCACTTCTCCTTCCTGTCACCATGTGATGAAGGATGTGTTTGCTTTCCCTTCTGCTGTGAGTTTCCCGAGGCCTTCCCAGCCATGCTGAACTGTGAGCCAATTAACCCTCTTTCCTTTATAAATTATCCAGTCTTGGATAAGTCTTTATTAGCAGCATGAGGATGAACTAATACACCAAGCTACTCTTTTTACTATCACATGACTGTGATTTTAGGTATGCCATTTCATCTTTCTGAGTTTCAAGTTACTTAATAATATGGTGAAAAAATGGTACCCACTTTCCAGAGTTGTTTGAAGATTTCAAGTATGAACATTTCTTGGTTTCTATCACCATACCTGATACATAGTAGGCATTCAGCAAAAGGTAGTCAGTGTTAATCATTATTGTTTACTGTCCTCCATTGCAATTGTGCTTCCTTCTACATTTGGCAAGATTCAAGACCTGAGCATTTTTTCTGATCTGTGTTTGTGATAAACACTGCTTAATATGATATAAGGTGAATCTTCTCAGAAGAATCTGTTTGACGTTAATATTTATCAGAAGATAGTGAAAAAATTCACACTAAATCTGGTAGAGATTTTTCTGCATTAGATCTTTTTTTCTTGGGCTGCCAGTTATAAGGAGTTTTTTCACATCTCAGTGATTAATATTGCAAATAGATGTTACACCAGTGAATGTATATATAAATAAATAAATCACTTTGTTTAAAGGAAAGTCTCCAAGCAACCACTAAACAAATATACATTTGTATAACCATGTAGCAACATTCTCAACTAATATTACCCTATTCCTTACTAGCTGACTGAGTACTATAAGTATTGAATTGACACTTTTGTCATTATAGAGTGACCTTTGTCTTTTCATATAGTTTTTGTCTTCAAATCTATTATGTCTGATATAAGTATAATTACTCCCGGTTTTTTTTGTTTTTCTGTGGTATGGAATTTTTCCACCCTGTTATTTTCAGTCTATGTTTGCCTTTATAGGTGAACTGTGAACCTTGTAAAGAAGAGATCAATGTTTTTTTTTTTTTTCATTCACTCAGCCAGTCTTTGTCTTTCGATTGGCGAGTTTAGTCAATTTACAATCAATGTTATTATTGATAAGTAAGAACTTACTCCTGTAATTTTGTTTGTTTTCTGGTTGTTTTGTGGTCTTCTCTTTCTTATTTCTTTCATTCCTGTCTTTCTCTTATGAAAGTAATTTTACCTGGTGATACGATTTATTTTCTTGCTTTTTATTTATTGCATATTCATTGTTTGTTTTTTGATTTGAGGTTCCCATAAGGTATGCAAATATTTACTTATAAGCCATTATTTTAACCTCATAACAACTTAATGCTTTTTATGTAAACAAAAAGCAAGCAAAAGGAAAACTAATAAACCTCACCTTAACTTCAGCCCCCTGCTATTTTACCTTTTGTTGTTACTATTTATAAGTAAATGTACTGACTATGTGTGGAAATGTTTTTGTAGTTGTTATTTTTGATTAGTTCATCATTTAATCTTTCTATTTAGTATAAGAGTACTTTACACAACACAGTTACAGTGATAAAATATTCTGTTTTTCTGCGTACTTAACTATAACCATTGAGGTTGTAAACTCAGGTGATTATTGCTGATTAATGTCCTTTTCTTTTTGTTTGATGTACTATCTTTAGCATTTCTTGTAGGACGTTCTGGTATTAATGAAATTCCTCACCTTTTGTTTACCTGGGAAAGTATTTCTCCTTCATGTTTGAAGGATATTTTCAGGAGATATACTATTCCAAGGCAATTACATTTTTTTCCCTCGGTACTTTAAATTTGTTATGCTACCCTCTCTGGAGATTCATTGTCTGTTGTTTCTTTTCTCTTGCCGATTTTGGGATCCTTTATAAAATGTCTTGAGTTAATCTTCTTTGGGTTAAATCTTCTTCGTATTCTGTAACATTCTTCTTCTTTGATATTGATATATTTCTCTAGGTCTGGGAAGTTCTTTGAAATTATTTATTTGAATAAACTTTCAACCCCCTATCTCTTTCTTTACCTCCTTTTTAAGGCCAACAACTGGTAGATTTGCCCCTTTGAGGATAGTTTCTAGATCTTGGAGGCATGCTTCATTGTTTAATTGTTTTTTTTTTTTTTTCCTTTTGTCTCCTCTGACTATGTATTTTCAAATAGCCTGTCCTCAAGCTCATTGAGTCTTTTCTTGGCTGTATTCATTCTTTTATTAAAGAGCTCTGATACATTCTTCAGTGTGCGAGTTACATTTGTGGCAGAATTTATGCTTGATTTTTTCCCCATTATTTCAATCTCTTTCATAAATTAATGTAATAAAATCTTAAATTTATTTTATGTGTTATCTTGAATATTGTTGAGTTTCTGCAGGACAGTTATTTTTAATCTTTTATCTGAAAGGTCATATACCTCTGTTTCTCCAGGATTGGTTCCTGGTGCCTTATTTAGTTCATTTGTTAAGATAATGTTTTCCTGGATGGTGTAGTTGCTATTGGATTTTATTCACCGTCTGAGCATTGAAGAGTTAGGTAATTATTGCTGTCTTCACTCTCTGTCCTTATTTGTAGCCATCCTTTTTTGGAAGGTTTTCAGTTATTTGAAAGGACTTAGGTATTGTGATCTAAGCTGTTTCTGCTTTAAGGGACACCCAAAGTCCAGTAATGCTGTGGTTCTTGCAGATTCATAAAGGTACCATCTTGATGGTCTTGGACAAAATCTGGGAGAATTCCCTGGATTACCAGGCAGGGTTTCTTATTCTCTTTTATTACTTTCTCACAAATATAGTCTTTTTCTCTGTTGTGAGCCAACAAAGGCTGGAGGTAGAGTAATCAAGCACCGCTCTTGCCACTACCGCTATCACTGTGCTGGGTAAGACCTGAATCCAGCACAGCACTGAGTCTAACCCAAGTTGTGCTGTAACCACTCCCTGGCTACACCCTATATTTGCTCAAGGCCCTGGGGTTCTACAATCATTGAGTAACAAATCCACCCAGACATGTGTCCCTCCCATCAGGATGATGAGGTCTCCCAGGCCTTGGGTGAGTCCAGATGTTGCATCTGGGAGACAGAGAGTAGAGTCAAAAACCTGAGGTCTATCTGGTATTCTCTGGCATTGCAGCTGAACTGGCACTCATATTACAAGATGCATTCTCCCCATTCATTCTCCCCCTTTTGAAAGGCACAGGAGTTTTGCCCCATAGCCACTGCCACTCTTGGCCTTGAGGAGTACTACCAGACTATCACCAGTGTTCCTTTTAGGCCTAAAGTCTCTTAAGTCAGCCTGTGGTGAATGCTAATTGGCCAGGGACTCACACATTAGGACAGTGAGCTCCGTTCTTGCCAAATGTAGGTCCAGAATACCATCTATAGTTAAGTCCTGGAATGGGGGACCCCAAGAGTCTGCTTACTACTATAACCCCCTCTAGCAATGTTGTTACCTAAGGTGCAAGACAAAGTCCTCTTTGCTTTTCCTTCTGCTTTGCTGAAGCACAAGCTTTGTCTCATAGTCACCACAGCTGAAGCCAGCAAATCTCAGAAGCTCACCAAGGCCCTTAAAGTAGTATTTGGGTATCACTGATCATTATTCAGTATCACAAGGCTCTTCAGTTCGCAGGTAATTGATGCTGCCAGCACCATGTTCTTTTCTCCAAGGAAGTGGGTCTTGTTTTGGCCCAGGGTGTGCCTAGGAATGTTTTCTGGGAGCTAGGGCCTGGAACATGGGTCTCTTTTATCTGACCTATAGTTCCCTATTCTGCTGTGGCTGGCTGTTGTCCAAGATGCAAAGAAAAGCTCTCCCACTCTTCCCTCTTTACTCCTCAGATGGAAGAAAGTGATCTCTTTTGGAGCCGTTAGCTGTGCAGTGTGGGGTTATGGGAGGGGTGATGCCAGCATTCTCTTGGCTGCACCAGCTAGTTTCTCAGTATGTCACTTGCTGCACCCCCTATCCCAGACCACTGTCTCTGGGTCTAGTTCAACCCTAGGACTCCACTACTAGTTCTACTTCTTACTGTCTAGGATATCTTTCAAGTTTACTTAGAGACCATGAACACTTGGGCCCTTGGTGGTGATGTTTGCAGTCACTCTAGTTGGGACCCCTGGGATGGGTGAACCCCTCTGGTTGAAACTTCTTTAAATGCTCCATCTGTGGGCAGGCATCAGCTGTTTGTTCTGGTTTTTCTTTCTGCTCTAACAGGACAACACTGAGTTTGTAGCCTCACAATTACTGTGTTCTTTCTGTCCCAGTTCCCAGAGATGCTCTCAGCACCATGCTGTGGCTGCTGGGTGTTGGGGAGGGGCAGTATAGGTGATTTAGGACTGTTTTTTCTATCTCTTCAATGCCTCTTTTACCATATGAAGTTAAAACCATGTACTGTGGGTGCTCACCTGATTTTTGGTTCTCATGGAAATGTTTTTTCCTATGTAGATAGTTGTTAACTCAGTGATTTTTGGGGGGGGCTGAGATGATTGGTGGAGCTTTCCATTCTGCCATCTTGCTCTACCTCCCTCCGTGAGAGATTCTAAAGCAGGAATTCACTGATGGAAGCATGCCTCACAATGATTCAATAAATTCTTTTACCATGCTGATTTTTCTCCATGGAAAATTTTCAGTTCCTCTAGAGGAATACAAGTTACTATGAATAAGATCTAGTATTTGCTGGAACAACAGGGTGACTATAGTCAAAAATAACTTAATAGTACATTTCAAAATGTACTATTTGGAGAACAAAGTAGAGTTGCATTGTTAGTAACACATAGGATAAATACAGGATACTTTTTTACCTTGATGTGATTATCACATATTGCACATTGCATACCTGTATCAAAATATCTCATGTAACCTATAAATATGTACACCTACTATTTACTTATAAAAGCTAGAAATTAAAACTTAAGAACAGGTTACCATAATGAACAATACATATTTTTTCCTTGCAAAGAATAGAAAATT
The DNA here is from genome assembly GCA_004027835.1 of Alouatta palliata. Lineage (NCBI taxonomy): Eukaryota > Metazoa > Chordata > Mammalia > Primates > Atelidae > Alouatta > Alouatta palliata. Next base: position 10,546 of record PVKV010004348.1, on the reverse strand, counting down.
TAATATGTAGTAATAAGATCTATTAGGAAATGTTATTTCTAGCCAATGTACTTGGTAGGTGAATTTTCTAAGAGTTTATTGTGCAATTAAATTCACTTTTTTTCCACCAGTTGCTGACTTCTCTCATGTAACTGATTCTTTTTATCCCACTAAACATTAGAAAAATGTACATAGTACATGGTATGTTTTAAAAATAAGTCACTTGTCCTACACTTTATCTTGGTTTCTAAGGTCTACTCTTAGAAATGTTCTTCTAAAAGATTTAAGTATGTTTCATATGCTTTAAAATCTTTAAAATTCTTTCACTTTTAAAATTGTTGACTAGGAAATAAACATATGAAAATCAAAAAATTGGCTATCCTCTGAAATATTTTGAGTAATTATTTTAATGTAATAATTCCCTAATAGATTATATTTCTAAATAGTAATATTTAATAAGTTCTTTTTATCACTGCATTCTACATCATTATAATTTAACTCCAAAATCTATATTTATTTGTCTGCTGTTTCCCGTTCATTTCATTTTTATGCTTTAGACTTTTGGCTTATCAGAGATTACGTTTGCCTCAATATTGACGGAAATAGTAGGGGTTTTACAAACTACAGAATGCAAAGAGAGGAAGTTACCCTTCAAACTGAACAATCCAATAATTATTTAAAAGATGTTTCCTTTGTAAATGCAGCAACATAATGTTACAATTAGAATTGAGCCACATCAATGTGTACTCCCATTGTGAACCCAAAAAAGTGACAGTGTAATGAGATTTGACAGCATGTGGAAAGGTGAAAACTCACTAACAAGCCAGGTTCTGCTTTAAAAATTTGATTAACATTTTCGTATTACGTAAGAAGATTGCTTTGCATTTCAAGAGGAGAGCAGCAGTTGTCTGGCATTTAAATCTATTCTGAATTAAAGTGATCAGTTTTTTAAAATTATAGAAAATTCTTATGCAAATGAAATGTAATCAAGCCATGCTTCAGACTCATTATGCATGATTGATATGCACTGTAATTTAGTTACTAATTCAAGGAGCAGAGGAATTCCAATTATCATATTGTTTATGCAGTGCTGTCGTGCTGTCGCATGCTGGAAGTGATATTAAATTGATTACAATAAATGGTATAAACCAACAAAATGTGTCCTTGTGCAACTTGACATTTATTTTATATAAAATGATGAGGATTTCTTACTATCCTGAAAGCCTCAGCTTCCTCATAAAGGTTAAAATCTTTCCGAGTCTCTCAAAGATATTAAAATCAAAAGGATAGGAGAGAATGCTGTTTTAAAATACCTTTAGCAGAAAGCAGTGCTTTTTGACCTAAATGTTTGTTTATTTGTGACCTGTAATTAGATATAACCCTAATGTATTTTGTTTTAGTGAGTTCATGTCTAATTGTGAGAATTCTTGATTATAAAATTGCAAATTGAGCTCACCTTGGAAAACTTTGAAGTCAATATGCTCAAATTTCTCACAGCATCTAGAGATTTAACAATTCTTAAGTATATCATAACTTACAAAACCTAGATCCAATTCTTGACCTGACTTTAGGATTTTGACAATGCTGATTGGTTTGGGATAAAAGTCAAATTGATATGCTAAAAGTTTTTTTCTACTTTTTGTATGTTTTAAAATGACAGGCTTTAAGAAGCTCGTTTTGATACTGCTTGCAAATTGACCTGACTTTGGAAATCTATAAGGTTAATGTGTTCAAATTTCTCCATCTTTCAGAGCTTAAAAATTAGCTTTTAGTTTATATATGTATGTATATATATATATATATATATACACACACGTATATACATATTTTTTTTTAGTTAAAAGAAACCACTAGTTGATTCAGAATAAAAGGCAAAGTTGTCATATCAAAGGCGCTTCTTTCCTATTTTCCAAGTTTTACATGAAAAATTTTAAGATGTCATTTTTATACTGATACCTTGGTTTCTGATTTTAAAGTCTTTTGTTGTTAACAGAATTTTATTGGTATCTTAATTGATGCTTAATAGTTATAATGTTGATAGTGATATATTGTCATGATAGCAGCTTTGGAAAACAGAAAAGTGTGAAGCAAGCAAAATCCCCAAATCATATGTAATCTTATAATTCAGAATTAACCATTGTTAACCTTTTGGTATACTATTTCCTTTTAGTTTTTCCGCTATGAAGATTCTCCAATGTTTATTAAAACCCAATGGAAACATTTTAATGGCTGGGTCTTGTAAGGTATATTGTTGAGTCGAAATGAGGAAACTGAGGCCAGTATAAGAAAATGTAAGTCTGATTTATTCAGCTCCCGGGCGAGGTTCTATGGTCCAGGTAAGGTCCAGAGAAGTCGCACTTAACTTTTTAGGGTGAGGGGTTTTATAAGGAGTGAAGGCATTTGATTGGATATAGGGGAGACAAAGCATAAGGCACTTGACTGGATATTGGGACCCAGGAAGTGGAGTGAGGGCATTTGATTGACATAGGGAAGACAAAGCATAAGGCACTTGACTGGATATTAGGACCCAGGAAGGGGAGTGAAGGCAGTTATTACTGGTAGGTAGGTGGGATTTTTGGTGAGTAGGCTGCCTTGGGAAAAATGACCTTGACGGGGCAAAGTGCTTATCGGGCAAGGGAGTGCTATCAGGCTAGGCTTGTTGGGGCTTTCCGAAAATTTCTGAGCAGGGGTTTTCAGCAGGGGCTGGGTGTTGGGTGTCTAGCGGTGCCTGTTGCCGGGGAGGATGAGTGTGTCCGAGCTCCCGGCGAGGTGACTGGCCTTACAGGTATTAAGAAACGTAACTAAGATTTGTAACCCCAGTGTTGAAACAGGACATCTTATATGTGATTTGAAATATTTTCTAATACTAATATTGTGACTTCTTTGTTTCTATAGTCTGTTGTTAGTCAATGTGTTCATCAAGAGGGGAAATTTTCTTTTTTTTCCTTTTCCTGATGGAGATTGTTAGAAATGTGTGGGGACAGAAAAGTTTAGCATGGAGTGGTAATCTGAAAATCAGGGTGTCTTCATTCAGCACTCTTGACATTTTGCTCTGGATTTTTCTTCGCTTTAGGGGAGTGTCTTAACACATTGTAAGATATAGAGCAGAATCTCTAGTTTTGATCCAATTGATTTAAGTAACAGTACTCTTCCTAGTTGTGAAAATCAGAAATGTCTTCAGACAGGGTGGGAGGTAGAAACACCTATGCTGAGATCAACTACCTTGGAGAGAGAACACTGGTGAGAGGGAAGGAGGAGAAAATTAAAAAATTTGACAGAGCATGAGAGGAGAGAGATTGCAAGAATGAAAGAGGAGAGAGACTGCATGATAGATGGATAATACAAGAGGAAGGGAAAGAAGGAGAGCACATGATAGAGAAAAGGTGTAGAATTGAGGAAGAGTGAATACCAGAGAGGATAGAAGCGTAGGATACATCTAAAGAAAGGAAGGAGAATGCCAGATGAAGGAAGAATACAGGATAGTGAGAGAGAATAGGAGGAAAGAGATTGTAAGAAAGAAAGAAAAAGGAGGGGGAGAGCATGCAAGGAGCAGGAAACAGCTGAAAGAGTAAAGCTTCAGATTTTTCAATTACCTTCACAAATGTTTATTAGTGGCCTACTAGGCACAAACACTGCCCTACGCAATGTTGATAACAAACAGGGCATGTTTCTTCTGTCACAGAGCCTCAGTTGAAGTGAGAGAAGACAAGCAAGTATATGTCATGTTATAGTACTTTATATGCATAAAAATAAAGACAGGGAAGAGGATTCTAGTCAGTATTGGACAGTCAAGGAAGGCCTCTCTAAGATGAAGTGATCTTTGATCCAGGACCTGAAAAAAGCAAAGGGATGAGCTTTGGAACATAGAAGAAAAGGAACCTTTCTAACAAAGCAAAAAGTAAGTGCAAAGGCATCATGGCAAGAGCAGTTTAAGAAGCTCAAGAAGGCCACAATGGTTGAGGCAGTAAGCAAGGTAGAGTATTGTTTGGTAAAAGATGTCATCAGATGGGTCAAGAAGAGCTTCGTAAACCATGATGTCTCTTTTGGCCTTTCAAGAATGAGAGTGGAAGCGAGTTGGAAGGTTTGGAGCAGGGGAGTGGCATTGTGATATATCTCCTACCTTATTTGTTTTAATTGTCAATGATATTGAAGTCATGTAGGGTATCACTAAAACACATATTCTTAGATTCTACCTCAGACCTATGAAAACAATTGCTCTGATGTGGGGTTTGATGATCTGCAATATTTAGTAAGGTATCTTCGGTGACTTTGGTATTGATGAGCAAGGAACATACTTTAAGAAACACTACTTTAGATAACTCTGTCTGGCCACTGTGTAGAAAACAGTAGGGGAAAAGACAATAGCAGGTCAAGCAGTTGGAAGGCTATCTCACTATGCTGTGCCAAAAGTGGTGGTGGCCAAAACTGGGGAGGTTGTAGACGTTCCTCATCTTGATTTTATACATGTTTGTTTTTTAACTCACCTCTGCATCTGTAAAATGCACAATATAAGACCCTACATAATTTAAAGATTAGAAATGTGCATAAAATATGAGAAAACATGAAATGAGAATTTAATCAAATTTAGTAAAATATGTGATTTATAGATTGAGTCTTGCCTCCCTCCAGTCTGACTTTAGCATCTGATTTCGGTAGCATATACCCTCATACTCAATTCTTAAACACAGGTCATCACTGTTGTCTCCACCCTCCTAGCCAGATTTATAGAAGGCATCATCTTGAAAGATCAGACTATTTCAAACAAGAAATATTTTTTTCCTTATATGTGTATGTATGCAACTTCTAATTCAATTTCAGGATACAAAAGTATTCAACATAATGACTAAATAGGCTAGCAGGATTTTCATCCTCACTTCAGCACATATTGCACTTACTGCTAATTCACAACATTTGACTATGGTATAGGGATTATCAATCATAGATTGCTTTTGTCCACATTATACTATTCTCACAGTGGCCTCTCTAGGTATTAAAATCCCACCTTTGGGCAAGTGACTGAACTTCATCTAACTTAGGTCATTTGTATAAAATCAAGCATCTCAGATGCAGTGGAGCCATAAACAGAATTTCAAAGTTTCTGATCTCATTAGACGATGCTGCAGACTGTGTGTGTGTGTGTGTGTGTGTGTGTGTGTGTGTGTGTGTGTGTGTGTATGTGTGTGTGTGTGTATGTGTATTCATGCATATGTAAAAGTATGGGTGCATATACAGTAATTATCTGTGTTCACATCACCTAGCTGAAGAAATAAATATTACCATAAAATTAAAGCATTTTATGTGCCCTCTCCTATCCAATATTATTCTCTGCCCTTACAGATTATGCTGCATTTTTAAGACACACAGATTATATATGTGTGTTTGTGCATGTATACACATACATAAATGTAAATGTATGCTTATTTGATGTTTCATAAATTGATCTACCACATGCTAAATACAAATCAATAATAACAAACTGCATTTCTGTAGCAATTTACATTTATAAAGTTCTTTGAAATATGTTGTCACATTTCACATTGATTAATTGACACTTATGCCTTTGTCCTCTTTACCTGCAAATTTTCTGAAAGTCGAATATTCATGTGTGAGCCTAATTAGTGCAAGGTAACTGCTTTATATATTCCTAGATTCTAACTTCTGTACATCTTCCAGCAAATAATGCTTTAGTATTTTTATGTCTGTATAGGCATTATTGTGAAGCAATAGAGTATTTTTCTGCTTTTGAGTTGCAATCCAATGCAACATCTATATATATAAATACATTTTAGTTTACTGTACATTATTACATACAAAAGTTGCCACGTATTTGATTAAGAGCAGCATCTGCAGGTTTTGTGTCCCTTGAAATTATTTACTGAGAGTTCTTATTAATCAGAATTTCTTCTGTGGTTCTTTTCCTATTTTCGGTTAGACAGAGCTGGATAAATTAGCTCCCTCTGTTTTATTCCTTTAGGTTTTCAGAGCCACATTTTACTCTGGAAAGTGAAAGAAAAGTCCAATGATTTTCTTTGTCAGACTTAGAATGAGTATAGGGATTTTCTGTGGTATATTTCAGGCCATTATTCTCATCTTCCAAAGTAATTTTTCATCTTTAACATGTTTTTTCCTCTTAGGAATAATACAGATGCTGGGGGAATTTAGGAGAACCTGAGGAATAGATGAATTAGGAGACAAATAAAGTTTACCCTTGTCCAGCTGATATATGTTAAGCAATGTAAGAAAATGAGTGAAATAGAGATGTAGCCTCAGGCTAGTACAGGGAGGAAAGTGATCTAATGTTATTTTATAAGCAAAATTCTGTGGACCTAAATAAATACTTTGCTCTTTGAGAATGTGGGGGATAATGACACATCCTGGATGAAAGCATGTGGATAATATGTTTTTGTTGTCTGGGTTTGTTATATTACTGAATTCAACTTATTACTGAATTCAAGTTTTACAAGAAATTATTATATCCATTAACCTCAAGGAGATGGATTTGTTAGTTAAGAAATACAAAAATGGTGAAAGGAATAATTCAGCAATGATTTCCGTACACATCACCACCTAACTGAATACATAAAAAATATTACTATGCTGCTAAACAATTTAACTCACAATTTCTGCCTTTAGAAATGTGAGGCACTTTCATTTGAACTAAATTAACTCTCTCAAGCTCTTGGAGCTATTTGACTATTTCTGCCATCGTTTGCATGCTACTTGGAAAGATGGTGTTGGATGTTCAGTGGTTACCAAAATTTCAAAGTAACTAGTAGGCTCTTTAAGTGAAGGGTAAGGAGCTGTATTTCAAATCCAGGCTGCTATAGATTATATACTTCCAAACTTGGACTTGATGAACTTGTACAGAAAATTACCTGTCAAATTTCAAATTGAGTTCTCTATTTCAGCTAGCTGATATATCAACTTATGTATCTCATTATTAGATTCCCAAAGGGGGTAAAAGAAAAGTTTACCAAACAATACCAAAAAGCATGTTAGGATAAATTATAGATGAAACCAGATATCACTTCCTGATAACAAAAAGTGCAGTTTTTTTTTTCTCATGATAGCATCTTCTAACCTAGAATAATTTTGGCATCATAACACAACAGAGTAATTGACAATATAAACGTATAATCATTCTGCATGAAATTAGGCCTGCTTAGACTGACAAAAAAAGAGACTGATGTAAATTGTAATTTAGCTGACTACTTACAAGCAAAAGCGAAAATAAACATGTAATTCCTGGAAATGAGGGATGGTTTATGAAAGAACATTTCCTGGTTTAGAAAAAAAAGCTTCATAAAATTCAAGAGGGTTTTGTTTTTGAAACATTACTTACTAATTACATTTTAACATAAAAATAATTCTCTTAAAGTTTTTTCTCAATCTGCTCCGTTCTCTTACATATACAGTATTTCATTAGATGATTCATTGAATTTATGAATGTTTTCAACTAATGTTGAATATAACTTATTAGATTTTACTTTTAAATGACAGTGTAATAACCTCTTTTGGAGTTACCCTGCCTAGGCTGGCTGTGACTACATTTATATATTTTGCCTAGGCAACTAGAAGTGCACTCATACATTGAACAACTGAACAGCTTTTCTCCTCTGTACACTCTACCTGCCTTCAACCCAGGTATAACTTATCAACTTATCTTTCTTTTGGCATGTTGCCCAGTAATTCGCACATAAGAAGGCATTCAACAAGTGCTAAGTGATAAATATAGTTCTGTCTCAGCAGCCCATGTAGTAAAATAAAATAATTGTAGAATTTTTTTTTTAAAGTCAAGTGTCCCATTTAAGGTTGATACTGTTATGTGTGAATTTGATCTTGTCATTATGATGCTAGCTGGTTGTTTTGCTGGTTAGTTGATACAGTTTCTTCATAGTGTTGATAGTCTTTACAATTTGGTATGTTTTTGCAGTGGCTGGTACTGGTTTTTCCTTTTCAATTTTACTGCTTCCTTCAGGAACTCCCATAAGGCGGGCGTGGTGGTGACAAAATCTCTCAGCATTTGCTTGTCTACAAAGGATTTCATTTCTCTTTTATTTATGAAGCTTAGCTTGGCTGAATCTGAAATTCTGGGTTGAAAATTCTTGTCTTTAAGAATGTTGAATATGGCCCCCACTCTATTAGCTTGTAGGGTTTCTGCAGAGAGATCCGCTGTTTGTCTGATGGCCTTTCCTTTATGGGTAACCCGACCTTTCTCTCTGGCTTCCCTTAACATTTTTTCCTTCATTTCAACATTGCTGATTCTAAGGATTATATGTCTTGGAGTTGTTCTACTTGAGGAGTATCTTTGTAGTGTTCTTTGTATTTCCTCAATTTGAACGTTGGCCGGTCTTGTTAGGTTGGGGAAGTTCTCCTGGATAATATCCTGAAGAGTGTTTTCCAACTTGATTCCATTCTCCCCACCACTTTCACGTATACCAAAATGCCCCAATTAAGAGACACAGACTGTCACATTGGATAGAGTCTGGACCCATTGGTGTGCTGTATTCAGGATACCAAACTCAAGTGCAAGGAAACACATACGCTCCAAATAAAGGGATGGAGGAATATTTACCAAGAAAATAAAAAGCAAAAAAAAAAAAAGCAGGTGTTGCAATTCTTTATACCAACAAAGATTAAAAAAATAAAATAAAACAGACTTTATACGAGCAAAGATAAAAAAATATATATAGAAGGGCATTAAATAATTCTAAAAGTATCAATGGAACAAGAAGAGCTATCCCCAGATTCATAAAGCAAGTTCTTAGAGAACTATGAAGAGACTTAGACTCCCACACAATAATAGTGGGTGACTTTAACACTCCACTGTCAATATTATACAGATCAATGAGACAGAAAATTAAAAATAAGATTCAGGACTTCAACTCAGCTCTGGACCAAGCAGACCTAATAGACATCTACAGAACTCTCCACCCCAAATAAACAGAATATACATTCTTCTCATCACCACAATGCATTTAATGTAAAACTGACCACATAATTGGAAGTAAAACACTCCTTAGCAAATGCAAAGTAACAAAATTCATAACAAACAGTATCTCAGACCACAGTGCAATCCAATTAGAACTCAGGATTAAGAAACTCACTCAAAACCACAAAACCACGTGGAAACTGAACAACCTGCTTCTAAATGACTACTGGGTAACTAAAGAAATTAAGGCAAGAATAAAGATGTGCACTGAAACCAGCGAGAACAAAGACACAATGTGCCAGGATCTCTGGGACACATTTAAAGCAGAGGGTACAGGGAAATTTATAGCACTAACTGCCCCAAAGAGAAGACAGGAAAGATCTAAAATTGACACCCTAACATCATAATGAACAGAACTAGAGAAGCTAGAGCAAACAAATTCAAAAGCTAGCAAAAGACCAGAAATAACTAAGATCAGAGCAGAACTGAAGGAGATAGAGACACAAAAAACCGTTCAAAATATCAATGAATCCAGGGGTTGGTTTTTCGAAAAGATAAACAAAATGAGTAGACTGCTAGACAGATTAATAAACAACAAAAGAGAGAATAGTCAAATAGACACAAAAAACGATAAAGGGGATATCATCACTGATCCCACAAAAATACAAACTGCCATCAGAGAGTACTATAATCACCTCTACACAAATAAACTAGAAAATCTAGAAGAAATGGATAAATTTCTGAACACATGCACACTCCCAAGACTAAACTAGTAAAAAGTCAAATCCCTGAATTAAACAATAACAAGTTCTGAAATTGAGGCAGTCATTAATAGCTTATAAAGCGAAAAAGGCCCAAGATCAGACAGATTCACAGCCGAATTCTACCAGAGGTACAAAGAGGAGCTGGTAGCATTTCTTGTGAAACTATTCAAAACAATAGAAAAAGAGGGACTCCTTGCTAACTCATTTTATACATATAACTCATTTTATACATATTATCCTGATACCAAAACCTGGTAGAGACACAACAAAAAAAGAAAATTTCAGGCCAATATCCCTGATGAACATAGATGTGAAAATTCTCAATAAAATACTGGCAAACTTTTTTCCAGTTCTGCAAAGAAGGTCATTGGTAGCTTGATAGGGATAGCGTTGAATCTGTAAATTACTCTGGGCAGTATGGCCATTTTCACGATATTGATTCTTCCTAGCCATGAACATGGAATGTTTCTCCATCTGTTTGTGTCCTCTCTTATTTCATTGAGCAGAGGTTTGTAGTTCTCCTTGAAGAGGTCTTTTACGTTCCTTGTTAGTTGTATTCCCAGGTATTTTATTCTCTTTGTAGCAATTGTGAATGGCAGTTGGTTCTTGATTTGGCTGTCTTTAAGTCTGTTATTGGTGTATAGGAATGCTTGTGATTTTTGCACATTGAAATTATATCCTGAGACTTTGCTGAAGTTGCTTATCAGTTTCAGGAGATTTTGGGCTGAGATGATGGGGTCTTCTAGATATACAATCATGTCATCTGCAAATAGAGACAATTTGACTTCCTCCTTTCCTATTTGAATACCCTTTATTTCTTTTTCTTGCCTGATTGCTCTGGCTAGAACTTCCAGTACTATATTGAATAGGA